>CANUEP010283852.1:0-213012 GCA_947857235.1 Jatropha podagrica | reverse complement strand
TGTCCGAAACCAGATAATCTTGATGGAGTGGGTGGAGTAAGATAAGGCTTTTCTTTTTTTCGGTATGCCGCTCCGCGAGCAGAGCGAATGAACATAAATCCAACCTAATATCATGAATATCCTTCGCCCGTTATCTCCTCTTCTTAATTCGGCTTTTCGTCGATTTTTCATCCCTTTGATCATCCTTAGTCCGGTTCTCTTGTGTGTTTTTTTGTGTTTTGTTTTGTTTGTTTCTTCATTTGGTTCTCGTCACTTTTTCGCACCCCACCTCCCCCCCCCCCCCCCCACCCCCCCCACCCCCCCCCCCCCCCCCCCCCCCCCCCCCCCCCCCCCCCCCCCCCCCCCCCCCCCCCCCCCCCCCCCCCCCCCCCCAATCAAGCTAATATTCCTAAAAGACAGCATTTGACTTCCGCAGCCAAGCATACCTTCCCCAACACTGATGTAAACTTGAAGGTTAAATACAATCCTGTAATTAATGAAGAGAAAAAGCTTCCGTATTCTTTGTTTAAGAAAAACCTATACCAGACAGGTGCTGGCAACAAGGCGCGATACAGCAACAAAAAGTACTCAACAAGAGTTAGAATTTGACCCTGAAAAGAAGAAAGCTGCCAATTATTTGAGAAAAGAAATGTAAAACAGAACAAAATTGCAAACTAGTGCTCATAGAAGTCTAAGATTTGTTGCACAAGTGACCTGCTTTCGGTAGTTGTGCCCTTTGCTATTCTTGTAATACATCAAAAGTATACATTTGAAGGCCATTGCTAACTGCCGCACCATAGCATCTGAAAGAGAAGACTGTTACTGAGAATGTTTAGGCCATACAGATATGTTAACCAAGAACAACGAAATTCAAGGTGTAATTACTTTGAGAAGATATTTTCCAATTTTCATCTCTATTTTCTCATTCATTTTATCATGAAAAAAACAGAATCATCTTTACCTATTGAAAAAGAAAACCTTCTCACAGTCATCTAGCTTTCTCAATTGATAACAGAACTTGGAAAACTATTACCTGGTCAGCATGTTTTCCGAAATCTCTTTAAGATTGGGAAAGATGAGAAATAATGGTTCCAATAAAAAGTTAATTGTTTTTTTATTGGCAAGCCCATTTCTAACAATCTTCGGTTTATCTTAGAAAATTTTCTAGACAAATGGACAATTTCTGAAAACAAACCTGCTCTAAGGTACTATTTTCCACTTTTTCTATTCATTTATATACAAAAAGGGATCGTTAGAAGATGCAAAACCACATAATATTCCATTAAAGAACATTCATAAACCGCTTAATACTTCAATGAACAAAGTGTTACAATAAAAGTTCCCATAGTATCAAGTATCAACTAACATGACATATTTAGAAATATCACAAACAACAGCCTGCAAGCCTAGGTCACAATCATGCTAACATTATCATATATATAAGAAGCAGGCAAAGCACTCGCTTCTAGCCCTTCTAGTCCTATTCACAAATACCATTTTCAATGACGAAATACCAACATCATCGAGATATGGTTCTTAAATTTGTGTTGCAACATTCAATCTTCCAACTAATCTATGGAAGGGAGAGCTAACAGAACACTACATCACTGTAGATAATCTTGTTTAGCGAGTATTCTCTGTCAAAAAAATATTGAAATGAAGAGAAAAAAAAAAAAAGAACCTTATTGAATCTTAATTTACTTACTCCACACTCAAAAACAAGAAACTAAAAGAATTAGTCAACAGAATGACAGGACAAAAATTATATATTCTGAATAGTGTTTCACCAAAAGAAATGACACCATTCTAGAAGTTCACCACAATTTAGAAGCAGATATTACTACACAAGAGCTTATGCATACTTTTCATAGGCATATGTAAAAGACTATATCAAGCACTTACCATTCACCACAATGATAAACAGTGCATGCCAGAAAGGAGGAATTGTGCTCGGAGGCAGTAATACCAACGGGTATAGAAGATCATCGTTTCTATACCACCAATAAATTGACATCACATGAAGCATAAACCCAACGGTTATGGCTACAAAACAGACTTCTTTCTCTCCCCCTGCAGAAATTAGCATAAACCCAATAGTCTCACAGTCCAATAAATTTAACATTTACGAATTCAGTCTATTCCAAGTTAATCATAATGCAAGTGTCAAAACCCAATAGTCTATTCCAATAAATTTAACTTTTGTTGACTCAATTTGTAATATGCGTATTCTGTCAAATCATGCAAATAAATGAGACGAAGAGAGTATTAAATATAAATTGTATTTCCAATTGCTTATTCTCAATAACATTTAAAAAACAGAAATTTAGGGTTTTAGCAATTTAAACTACAACGGCTGTCGGAATCTAAAATTTTATGTCTGTTGTTGTTGGCAGTTGGTTTTGCATTTATTGCACGTTCCCTATTTTTTCCGCCTTAATTTCTGGAATGGTAGAAAATAAAACAAAATAATATCACAATCGAGTAGTTTGTTGTGCATTTATTTTTATTTATAAATAAATTTCATTTAAAAAAATTATATTTGAATTAAATAAAAAAATATATTGTGAATATATAGTTTTGTCTGATTTATATTTAACATTTCTTAGCTTATAGTTCATTGCCAAATTTACAAAATAATTTTATCTATTCGATTCTTTTAATTAGTTTGATTTTTGGTATTTCTGTAATTTGCTTTATGGGATAGATGATTGTAGGGGTGTTTATGAACCACTATGACCTATCCAAATTGTTCAAATTGACAAAATTATGATTTTGAAAAATTGATTTATAATTGAATTGAATGATTGGTTCGATTTATAATTTTAGCACCGTAAGAAAATTAGCTGTTAGTGATAGATTTTACTTACAAACAACTCTTTATCAGTAATAATCGATGGATGAATTTATAAAAAGTTATATAGTTTTAGCGATCAATTGTTAATAGATTTTACGGATGGATTTGAATTTTGTTAATAAAAAATGCGTCATGCATTCGTGCCTAATTTCAAAATTTACCATCATATCATTGATTGATTACCGACAGATTTTGATAAAAACTTCAATTTCAGATGACGTAGATGGGAGAAAAATAATAAAATTTGGCGGCAAATTATCGACTAATTAGTGATAGCCAATTGTTGGTATTTACCGATAGATTAATAATTATTTTTTAAAAAATATTCAAAAATTCTACGGGCAAATAACATTTACTATAACATGTCATTAAAAACCAAGCCTATAAATAAATTTAGACAAGGAGAGAGGTGCTTGGTCTTGGAGACAAGGAAAAGTGCAAGCCATTTTGTGTTTGTTCTGTTTGTTTTCCGTCAAAATATGTTTCTTTTCTTTCTTTTTTCCTTGTGTTTGATAAAGGAACATTAAAAAGGTGAACTGAAGAGTTATGCAATTTGTATTGAAGGATTATTATTATTTTTTTTATTTTATAATGAGGGTCTTCAGGTTATGCCAACGCAATAATTCTTGCTATTTCTTGTTTTAATATTAAATTTTTAATTCAAATATTTCTTTTGTCTTAATAATTATGCGGCGGCCGCGAATGATAGAGTTTGAGGTTGAATTTGCTTAGCATTCAAGTTTTGTTATGTAAGGAAGTTTCACATTATTTTAATTTTTTTTTCCATGAGAAAAAATTTAAGAAATACATAAATTCATCCATTAACTTCGCTATTTTAACTTTGCAGCACCCTCAATTTTTATTTTGACTCATCAAACATTTCAACTTCTAAAACTACACTTGTTAAATGCTTTAATTTAAAAAATTATTTTATTAAACACTTGAACTTGCAAAATTATATCAACTAAACACTCATTAAAAAGTTGAAATTTATAAAAATTATTATTTTAAAAATCATGCTAAGCATGTATAAGTCGATATTTTACAAATCAAAATCAAAATCCTTAAAATTATTGATATAAGTGTCGAAAAATATATAATATTATCAAAATTTATAAATTTAAATGTACAATAAATCATCCGGAAAGTTCAAGATGCCATAAAATTAAAGTTGCAAAGTTCAGAATGAATTTATGTATTTAGTTGAAAAAAAAGCTACCTAAATATCGCAATCAACTGTGTAATTATATTACATTGATGATTACATTGAATCAAACATAATAATACAACATAAGATGGACAAAACAAAGCATCAGACATCAATTCAGACATCTAATTTCATTCAAGTACTTCAATTCCAAAGTGAAGTAAGTAGGAAAAGTAATTAGACATCTAATTAATATATACAGCGAAAGGTAACTTCTAACAAATTTATAATAATAAAATAAAAAATATTCCGCACAAAGTGCGGGCTTTCACCTAATTAATAAAACGTCATAAAATGCGACTATTTGCAAAACTTAACTAAGCCTAATATATATTCTTTTTTAATATCAATGAATATGGTTAAATTTACGATGGTAAAAATGAACATATATTCATTAAACAAATAAATAGGGGTTAACTTTATATTTATGTGGTAATTATTTTGATTTTTAATATTAGAACTTTAATTTTGACCACTATTATTATAAAATGAAATGAAAAAATGCATAGAAAAAAAAACTCATCTTAAAAGTAGAAATTCAGTTTTATCATTTTCTTATTAATGGTGATATTTAATTTATTTAATTTTAAAAATACTCTTAATCATATAACCTTTAATTTCCTAAAAAAAATAAAAAATGAAAAATGACATCCTACCTAGCTATATATACATTTGAATTGCTCATCTGTAAGGAAAACTTTCTTTCTGGTATTAATTTGGGACAGGTGGCAACAGTTGTAAACGATAAATCCGAACTTACAAGACATTTGATGCTGGACTTTGTTGGTTGTTGACAGATAACTCCATGTTAAAAACTTTTTTTACTTTTTTTTCATTCTTTCAAAGGATTAAATCCCGACACCCTCATTGGTTAGTGTCCAGACCAAAACATTACTAAAGATAAGCATAAAATGCCAAAATGTCATAGAAAAATTTCCTTAAAAAAATTGATATGTATTATATAATAATAATAATAATAATAATAATGGAGATTTGCCAAATGACGCCTTAGTGTAACATTAACAGTATTTGAACTATTTTCTAAAAAAATGGAATAGTATCTAAAAAATTTTTAAATGTCGCCAAATGGCACAAATTGTGTCTGATATAATCTATACACATTTACAATTATAACCTTAGTATGACATCCACAATATCTAAATTATTAAAAAAATTTTAAGAGATATTACAATCATTTCACTCCTATTAAGTTTGGCACAAATTGTATAAAAAATATTTCCAAATGAAGACATTACAGCTTTTTCACTCATGTTGAATTAGCACAAGTTGTACTAAAATGCAATGAGGGAGCTGTCTAGGCAGGAACAATTTGTTGGTATAAAGCTTTCATTACATATGATTATGAAGAAATATATATATATATATATATATATTGTAATGATTGAAGGAAGGCAAATGTGTATGTATAATGGAGAAAGAAAAATAGAGGTGTCAAGTCACTAAGGTGGGTTGAAAATTAGTTACATTTCTTGTCTTGTGTCTAGTTGTCAAATTGTGGTTCACACTCTTTGACAGGCCAAGTTTGTTCTACACTGCACATATTCCTTTTTTTACTTTCCTTGTTGGAAAATGACAACCTTTGATGGATATCCCTTTTTAAGATTCAAGTCTTTGAATAGAATGCCATAAAATCAAATGAAGTGCCATTCAAATTATGTTACATTGAAAGAGATACACCATTTACATATCATTATTTATTTGTGTAATTACTATATACTCCCTAAATTTTATCAAATACATTATTAGTAAGGATCTCAGTTTGGTTACAATAAAATGTGTAAAATGTGTAAAATGTCAAAAGCACCCTCCAAAATATTTTCATAACTTTAGATTATTTAGTCCGTATATAAATAATTGCCCTTAAGAATATTTTTTATATTTTACAACCGTTTCATGTAAAAACTTAACCATTTGACATTGTAATATAACAAAATTATTATGGAGAGATTAAATAGTGTAATTTTGAAAATGGAAATTCTTATTAGTATATTTGGCCAAACTATAGGGATTATATAGTAATTTCCCCTTATTTATTTGGGTAGATTGAGGAATCTCAATTTTTTTTTTTAAAAAAAAAAAAAAGTGTATTGGAATATAAGCGGGCAGCGGAAGTTTGTTGTCCTGCCTGCATCATCAATTTGAAAGGCTTCGGGTTACATTCAAGAGCATTATATAAAATAAATAAATAAATGAACGTTGCATGTTCCCCATGATATAACTTGAAAGGCTAATCCTTTGTTTGGAATAAATTAATTTTATAAAATTTTATGTGATTTATTTATAAATTTAAATTTTTATATTTAATATGAAAAAATTTGATGAATTCAAATCTAACTAACTAAATTTTATAAAAAAAAATAGTGTAAGTTTCAAATAAATTTTACAAACTTAAATAGTCAAAAGTTTTATAATAAAATTTTCCGTTGGAATAAAATTTAATTTGATTTCTAAATTTATTTAGCAGGATAAAAAAGTCAAATTTAATATTTTGAGTAAATTTAGCCCTTAAATTTATATAAAATAATTAAAAATATCCGATTTCACTTTTTAGATCAATTTAATCATTGAATTTGTTTTGATTTTTATAAATTAATAATTTATTTAATTTAATATTATTGACTTTTTATCTTTTTTTTCTTACACTAAAAACACTAAGATCGAATTTTTTCAACATTCATGAATATAAATTTAAAATCAATAAAAACATTATTTCTTATAATATAATAAATATAACTTTATTCGTATAACTTTATTATTCTTATTTGGCATAAATGTAATTTGTTGATTAATCTTTGAAATTTAGTCTTTCTTACACCTATAACCTTTAACCATTTAATC
The DNA here is from genome assembly GCA_947857235.1 of Jatropha podagrica. Taxonomy (NCBI): domain Eukaryota; kingdom Viridiplantae; phylum Streptophyta; class Magnoliopsida; order Malpighiales; family Euphorbiaceae; genus Jatropha; species Jatropha podagrica. The sequence continues at coordinate 206,113 of CANUEP010283852.1, read as the reverse complement.
ATTTGCATTTGATACAATGAGTGCATTTGATTTAGTTATTCGTATTGGCTCATAATCACTAAAGGTATATTATTTTTATATAGTATGATAATGTATTTTTTAAGGTGAATATATATTATTTTAACGTGTTATATGAATAAAATTTTAAAATTAATATTTAATAGGAAATTGTTAGTCTTAAATAAAAAACAAAATAATAAAAAAGATTAAGAAAAAATTTTTATTAGTAATTATTTTTATGAGATTCATAAAGTCTAAATATAATATAAATATAAACAAGCTACCAGTTGATATAAAAAAAATTTTAAAGTCGCTAATGAAATCAATAGTTGATTGGAATTCTCATCAATTAGTTGCTAATTGAAAAGCTTATTAAACACCGAATACCAAAGACATAATCCAGTGATGAATATATATATGATCCGATAATAGATTTAGATTCAAATCTTTTTCCTCCTCTAAGTTATATACATTATTCAATAATAATAATAAATTTATTTAATACATTATTATCCGATTATTTTATATTATATTATACATTATAATACTATAATATGGGTGTAATGAATAATAATATATATATATATATAATGTATGATACATGAAGGTATGGGGAAAAGAATGATCTCTATCAAGAACCAAAAAGTAGAATAGAGATACCAAATCAAAAATTAAATTATTATATAGTCCTTCATCCAATTAATAATCTATTTATATATTTATAGTTTCGTTACTATTAGGTGGACTAGGAGACGAGGGTATATAGAAACTCATTTTCTTGCTAGAGCCTTCGGTAATTTCCCCATATATATATAGTTTCAATATTTCAATTTTGGTAATTAAATATTTTTAATTTTATTATTTTAAAAGAATTTTCAAAAATGCCATTTTTATATTGTTATAATTGACACTGAAATTATAATATTTATAGTTTGTTAAGTAAAATTAGTTATTTTAGCAACGTTTAGTTGTTAATTCTTAGTTATTTTTAGTAATTTTTTATAAAATACTGAAAATTATGAGTTAAGAGTCCGTTTGTAACAAATGAATTTTATGAAATTCATTTGAAAATCTAAAATTTTATGTTTGAAATGAAAAAAATACGGATTTAAATCATTTAAATTGAATTTTATGAAATTGAGTTAGTTTAATTCAAATCTCATTACAGTTATTGAAATTTACAAATGAATTTCAAATATTAATCTACTAATATTTATATTGACTAAACTGTCTCTCACCTCAAATATTATTGACTAAATTGCCTCTTATTTATTTTTATTAATAATTTTTTTAAATAATGTAAAATTGCTATTGTATATGACTATATATTGAATCCAAATGAATTTTTAATTTTGAATATGTTTTAATTTATTAATAAAGACATATTAAAACATTTGCAAAGACTTAAAATTTAAAATTTTTAAATTTAATTAATTAATTATATTTAAATATGAGTAATTTATTTATATTAATATTTTTATTAAATTATAATGTCAATATTATTCTAAAAAATAAAAACAAAAGAATTTTCATTTAAAAATTATTTGAAACATAATTTGATAAAATTTAATTAAATTTTTAATTTTACATTACAGCATACTAAATATAACAAATTCATTTATAAATAAAATTTAAATAAATTTATTTATTAATAAATTCTATAATCACAATTCATTTATTTCAAACGGTACATAAATGAGTTAACTTTTTATAAAATATTATTTTAATTTTTAATTTAAAAATTATCTTACTGAATATTATAAAAAAATAACATTTAATATTTTGGTTATGTAAAAAATTATTGCTGTTAAGTGATAAATAAATGTATCATAAGTTGAAAATAATAATAAATAAATAAATAACACTTCCCTCGTGTTAACGGTGGAGGACGTAAGGCTCACTTGCCGTTCAGTTTCCATTGATGCGGACAAGTTTCAATTTTCACGCTCTACTTCAGAGCGTGCAATATCATGTCCTGTGCACCACGCCGTAATCTCACGTTCGTGTTCCACACTGGCTCTACTTTGAGAGTTGTAAAATAATATACGTTGCATCACTATCAGGGGCCAACTTGATCTTCGAAGACAGACCCGTATACTGATACACCCACCCCCTTCTTTTCTTTTCCTGTCCCTCCTTGCAAACCTTTTTTTTTCCTTCCTCTCTTGTTTCTTTCCTTCTCTTTCCTTCCACCCATCTAAATTACTCTTTCTCAATTTTAAAATTAGGAAAAAAAATTTTCTACACTCAATTGCGTATCTATAAATATTTTTTTGGATCAAAGATATAATTTTTGTCAAAAACATAAATAAATTAATAATAAATAAATATACATATATAATTAAAAAATAAAAAAAAGGATCATTCGATTCTTCTTTTTATTAAGTGGATTTGCCACAGTTGATCTCATTAAAATAAATTAAAAAATAAATTTTAAAAAATATTACTATTTTATATTTTTTTTTAGTATAGTTAGAAATATTAAAGCTTGAACAAAAATGTTATTTTTAATTAATTTGGTATATAAATCAATATACAAGGCATGTAAATATTTAGAGATATTTGAAATTCAAACTATATTGAAATAATTTGAAAATATAATAGTAATAATCCTTCTTTCTCATAATGTTTATCCATTTTCTTTTCTCATCTGTTGTTGTTTCCTTTTTTCAAAGCGAATAATATTTGAAGTTTACTATTTTACTCTTATTTAATATTTTCTTTTATCTGTAAACATAATAATCAAACTACCATTTTTGTTTTATAATATATATTAAATTTGACAAAATATATATTTCGAAAAATATTTATTATTATTTAAAACTATAAATATTATGAAGTTTACGTAATATATCGATATCTAATCTTTCAGTGACACCATTTAATCAAATGTTTGAAGTTTAAAAAATAATTTAATATACATCATTTAATTTTATGAAAATAATTTAAGGGTATATTTGAAGTTAAAATTATAATTTAACTATATTAATTAATTTTTCTTGATTTATGTAACCGGACATAAATTATATGAGGAGAAAGTAATAGTTAAAGTTTGTTTTTAATAAGAGATGTCATATAATTTTTGAACATTAATATTGAAATTGATATTCTAAATTAGATTTTAAATATAAAAATTAAATTTTTATGTTTTGACAAAAAATTTCTTTCCTCCCTTGTTTCTTTCCTTCTATTTCTTTCCATCCATCGTCTCCTTGTGTCTCATATGGGTAACCATTTATATATGGTTACCTGTATAAAAGAATTTCTACGACAAAGAATGGCCAAAGGCCAACAAAAGGCAAACAAAGCACCATTAAAACCCCGCTCCCATATTTAAACCCCACCATTACTGCACCACAAAAAAACCCCACTCTTCATTTTGCACCCACCATTTATTAATTTTTTTTCCTCTCTCCCTTTCTTTTCCCTGTCACACTGTAGGAGGGGCAGCTCTTCCGTTGCCTTACCTTAACTCACCTTTCCACTTTCTTCTTCTTCTCCTTCTTCTTCTTTTGGGTTTTTTTTTCTGTTTTTTTTTTGTATTTATTTCAAGCCCATATTCATGTCAGGCTTATATGCACAAAATTTTTCACCCGCAAGAACTCTATCACCACATATAAGAACAACCCCTGATGTCGATAGGTAGCTAATATAAAAATTTTGAATTTTCCAAGAAAAAAAATTATATGGTTTTTGATTGAATCTGTTTTCCTTTTTTAATTTTGTATTTTCTTGTATTTTTCAGTGGTCAGTATTTGACAGAGCTTTTAGAAGAGCACCAGAAGCTTGGACCCTTTGCTCGAGTCCTGCCTATATGTAGCCGACTTTTGAATCAAGGTTTTTTTTTTTTTTTTTTTTAAGGTTTTAATTTCGATCTGTATTTTTCCCTATTCGATTCTTTCATTTCCTGTTTATAGCTTTGGTTTTGTGTGTGTGTTTAATCTTATTTTCTCTTCTTTGTATTTGAGAATGATAAAAAGAAAAGCCTGAAGTTTTGCTGTGTTGTTATTTTTAAGTTATATTGAATGGGTACTGAATTAGAACTGGATTTGTCATCTTCTCTATATCTAATTTTTGTACAGTGCTTATTTGTAAAATTTAACTGCTTGAGTAGTGCAATGATATATACTGCATTCAATGATATATACTGCTTGGATGATGATATGATTTTCTTTTCGGTTAAATGAGTAATGAGCAATAAGAGGTTTGACTAGCTTATTTATGAGAGTTCAGTTGTCACAGTTCCAGCATATCAAGATCTAGAGTAGATAAATAATTTGGTTTTCAGGATTAGTAATTACTTCTAATCATTGTGCAAGAGTACAGAGTGCTTAATTTTGGTAAATATTGTAAATTTCGTGGCTAAAGTATAGTGAAGCAACTTTTTAGTTACATAAGTCCTCTGTAGTTTGTTATTATGGCAGAACATATTTTGTAGACATTGTCTAAAATGGATATCATATCACTACTCAATGTGGTATAACCTCTTAAATTACACATTTTTTTTAATCTTTAACTGGTACTGTTGGATAATGTTGATGAGCCTTGCAACAACTTTCCAGTTCATTTAAGTTCTATTTGTAGTTTACACTGGATTCACATGCTAGTTTACACTTGTTTCCACACATCTTCTCCACCTCTTAGTTCTAGATATGTTATCACAAGGAAAATAGTTCATAAACTTGTTTCCCTTTTTTTTCGAAGAACTAAAAAAAGAAAAACCAAGTACATTGTTATTTTGTCTTGAACAGAGATATTGCGAGTTTCTGGAATGCTCCCCAACCAGGGGTTGAGTGACTTTGATAGACCACAACGCGGAAGCTTAAACCTTTTGGGTTCTTCAGATATACTGCCAAATAATAGAGGAACGGGCTTCATTGGGTGGAATGGCCTGCAAAATGAAGTAAGTCTTTGAAACTTATTGGTAGTCTCTTAGTTTGGTATTCCTGTTTGTATTTGCAAAATAACATTGTTGGTTCACATTCACTTGCTCATTTGATCCTAGAAAATTTTTGTGCATGAAATGGAAATAATTTGATATCTAAAATAAAAAAATGAAGTAGATATGAAACGTATAGTATCAGTTTTCTTTGATTAGATATATGTGCTTACTATTGTGTCTTACTAACTCATCTAGACCACAGCCGTCTTGAAGCAGGGATGAGATATTTTCTTCTCTAGCAAAGGCCATTTCAGTTTCAAGTTCAAGCCTTTTCAAAAAATCCTAGGCATCTAGTTTGAGCAAAGTTTTGTTCATATGTTATTGTTTGTCTTAGAAAGCAACAGAAGAAAATTCTTTCTACTTCTTTGTCATCAGGAACCTCTGTTTTGAAGGTCAAGCATGTTTAATTTTGCTTTGTGCATGAGTATTCTTAAATTGGTCAATTTTTTAATTTCTGGCTTTCTGCCATTGAATATCTTGTCATTACTTTTTGTCCCATCTAATAACCACCTCAATGTTGGTACCTGGTCAGACCAAATTACTGCCAGTAGTCGTCAGTAATTGTAAAGTTTGTCTTGCACATTACTCAAGGACCTGAACTTCGCTTCATTTTTTCTTGATCTTCCCGGCTCCTTTTTTCCCTTTCCAATTTTCAGTATTAAACTATCAATTGCAGCAGTATGACATTATCTTATTTATGTGACAGAGATTAGGATCACAGGGAATCAATATGGACTGGCAAGCTGCGCCAGCAAGCCCAAGTGCATATATTGTGAAGAAAATTTTGCGTTTGGATATTCCTGTTGATAGCTATCCAAATGTGAGCTATTCTATTTGTGATGCATTACATTGTTATCCTTGTATTTATATATAATTTCTACAAATTTTGGATTTCTCACAATATGCATTACATTGTTTGATTTGTTTGTGGAGTTTAGTTCAACTTTGTAGGCCGACTTCTGGGCCCTAGGGGCAATTCCTTGAAACGAGTGGAAGCTTCTACAGGCTGTCGAGTCTATATCAGAGGAAAAGGTTCAATAAAAGACCCAGAAAAGGTAATATATTTCTTGTGAATCCAGTCAGCAATTCCCATTCCAAGAATTTGTGATCGAACATTTGAATTCTTTTACTTTTTAGGTTTTTCAGTTGATTTGATCAATTTAAACAATGTCATTTCGCATCGGTCAACATTTGCAGCTTTGATTATTTGCCAATTTATTTTCAGTCTCTTCTTTTTTCTGCTGTCTGTTTGGTATGCCCATCTCTAAAACAGATTTTTCCTTTTCTATGTTTTTTTTAAAGGAAGAATCATTAAGGGGAAGGCCAGGATATGAGCATCTAAGTGATCCCCTGCACATTTTAATTGAGGGTGAACTACCTGTCAATATTGTTGACATGCAGTTGAGACAAGCACAGGAGATCATTGAAGAACTTCTTAAACCTGTGGTATAACTACTATCCTCATCTTTTCTCCGAATTTTATTTACCATCAGATGCATTGAGGAATGCTACTATCATTTTTATCTTATATGATAGTTTCATTGTACACATTTGGCTCTCTCTGTGTTATTCGTCAACATTTTTTTATCATTTTGTCTTGTTATCACGATCAAATTGCAAATTATGATGGTTAATGATTCCTTATATCCTGCTGAGTTGTGCTGACCACCATTGTGTTGGATTCCTCGGAGGATAATGCTATTAATGTCAGATCACATGCATTGGATGCCCCCTTTGCTCACTCGTCATGCTAGGGGGTGTGCACAATATGGTTTGGTTTAGAGTGATTTGGGATAATTACATCTTTAGTGTTTGAACTTTTATTTTTTTTTTCTATTTTAGTATCTCAACAGAAAATGGGAACAATTGAGTGTCTTAATTGTAAAATTCTGCAATTTGGTGTCTCCGGATAACATGGCAAGCCGGAAAAATAATTATGCATATGTGGGGCCCAATTTTTATTACATGGCAGCTTATTTAGTAACTTACTTGGCGAGAAGGAGCTAACATATTTGCCAAGTGAGCCCTTGGTGATGTGGAAATGTTGGAAAATCACCATTATCACCGTAATTGTAATTTTGGACAATTAGAGAAAAAGAGGTTATAATGGTGATTTTCCAATATTTTCATATCACTAAGGCTTCGCAAATATTTCAGCTCCTTCTTGCCAGGTAAGCTATCATGTTATAAAAATTGGGTCCCACATACGTAAATCATTTTTTTGGCTTGCCACATCATCCAAAGAAACCAAATTGCAAAATTTTATAAATTAAGACACTCAATCGTTCTGGTTTTTGTTCAAGACACTAAAATAGGAAAAAAAGTGAAAATTTAGGCATTAAACATATAATTATCCCGAGTGATTTTCAAACCAAACAGAATAAAAAATTTTGTTTCATATATATATATATTTTTTTTTTCAAAATGAAGTAAACCATTAAGGTAATGATAAAAACCAAATTGAAATATTGCACTCTAGAGCATTTCTTCTGCTCATCACGCAATTGCATCAATTTGACTGGCATGCTAATCCATAATATGATTAACCCTTTTATACCAAGACCTTAAGTAATGGTTTTCAGGGTATCTTCTGTACTCCCTGCATATTGATATATGTATTGGTAGATGGTCCTTTTTCATTGACTTGCCTTTCAAGATATTTACTTTTCTCCATCTTGCAATTGCAGGATGAGTCGCAGGATATCTATAAGAGGCAACAGCTAAGAGAATTAGCAATGTTGAATTCAAACTATAGGGAAGAAAGCCCTCGACCAAGTGGTAGCGTTTCACCTTTCACTTCAAGTGGAATGAAGCGTGCCAAAACCGGTCAATAGTACTTCACGATCCAATCTCCTCACTGGTTTATCTAAAAAACTCTTGATTATTATTATTATTATTATTATTATTTTTAGTATTACCATTTATTGCTTATCATTATATGTCAATCCTGTATAGCTGCAAAAGAAGTGATCTGGAAAATTGCTGGTAGTTCAACCCTGGCTATTTATTGGGTAACATAAACATTAACAAGGGAAAGGAAATAGAAAATTCATTTGTTGTAACTTCTCTCCATATAATTGCTTGCAGGTGTACAAGTATTAACAATTATTAAATTTGTTCTGTACTTAACGTGAACTTTTTGTTGAAATAGCCTGTAATAGATGCCAACAGTGAAATCAAGAAACTTGTTCTCATAGATGACTTCCAGTCTTTCAGAAATATGAATTCTTGTCTTGGAAAGGATATATTTCTTATAGCAGTATCAGTTTGTGGATTCTGGGAAGAGCTTTTGTTGGAAAAAAAGACTTGGTTTTGAATGATTTCTCCTTTCCAGCTAGTTCTTTATGGGCATAAGGGTCAGATTCTGCCGGTGAGGAACCGGTTAAGCCTGTTCCAGAACCTGCCCTTGGCCATACTGCTTGTATGCATTCTATCATTGTTCATTGTCTACAAAACAATAAAAGAAATTTTGTAATCAAAATAAATAAAAAAATAATAATAAAAATCTTATTTTTAAAACAATTATTAGCCATAAAGTGTTTTGACTTGGTTTATTAGTATTTTTCAGAGTTTGATAAATGAAATGTAAAATCTCGTTTAACGTTTGATGAAAGTATAGTGAAATAGATAATAATTATTAAAGCAACAATGTGAAATAATTAATTTTGTTTGATACCTAAATAATAAATTACACAGACACCTTAAAAGTAGAACGTACACGTATTGTATCCGTGACGAATGAATTTATCTACGATGTATCCGTATTGGATGTTAATACTTCTTAGACATTTTCAGACATTTGTTGAACACTTTATAAAAATATATTATTCTACTTTTTTTTTTAAATTAATTTAATAATATTTCTCATTCTGAGGTATTTTGAGCTATTATTTCCATTTCTAAACACTATTAATGGTAATCAAATTATCATTTCCTTTCCCTATATTAGTAATTTCATTTCTCATATTTTGATATTTGATTCCAAGTAAACAAACAAGGCCTTAAAGAGTTTAAACTTTTATTTACAGTAACTAAATTTTATCTATAAATTTCAATATGATCATCGAGTTTTAAGAGAAATTAATCGGGCCACGGCCCAATGGGCTTCAGATAATAGGAATACGAAATGGTCAAATTTTCATGGCTGTTAATATAAAGAAAAAATTTATTTATATGAAAAAGAAAAACGAAAAGGAAGAAGGAGAGGTGGGCTTTGATTTTGTGCAGCGTCGATCGAAGGAACCCTAAGAAGAAAGGAGAGATGGGGAAACAACCAGTAAGAATGAAGGCGGTGGTTTACGCTCTTTCGCCATTTCAGCAGAAGATAATGCCTGGCTTATGGAAGGATCTGCCTAACAAGATCCACCACAAGGTGTCAGAGAACTGGATCAGCGCCACCCTCCTTCTCACCCCTCTCATCGGCACCTACACGTATTCACTTTACTCTCTCTCTCTAATTTTATCTCCAATGTTGTTTCTCATGTGAAAACCCTAATTTTCTTGTTAATTTGGATTTATTAATAGTAGAAGACAAAACCATTAAGACTGATTGATGTATCGAGTTTATGCCTTGTTTTTTATACGACAACACTAAGTATTTTATCATCAAACATATGCATCATTCATTCTATGTTAAACGATTATCAATTTTGGGTTTTGATCGGTGAGTTCTCGAACTAGTAATAAAGATTATTATCAGTTTTTGCTGCTTCTCCTTAAGTTTATATCTGCATAAAAATGTCACAATCAAATAATTACCCTTATTCTTTGTTATATTGCTGTTTTATGTTTTTGTGAATAGTTGGCATTTTTTTATAAGGTCTATGTTAAGCTCAGGCTCAGCAAGCATTCACATGGTTAAGGATGGTTATGGGGAAAAGATTTTCCAGTGATCTGCTAGAATTTCTTAACTTGTCCTTTTTTTTTTTTTTTTCAATTCTTTTCATTTTTTTTGAATCCTAATTATCATATCTCATCTATTAGTAACTTGTACGATAATCTTGGATTTTAATATGCCTCTTGTGGTCAAGGCATAAAATTTGTAGATTAAGCGCATTAGAAATTTGGAAGTGGTTTTTTGAATACTTGTGTACATTGATTGAGAGTTGCATGTTTCTATTTCTATTCTCTTGCTTCAGGTGCCTTTTTCATCAGTTAATAATGAGAAATGGTTGATGATATTCTGGAGAATCCCTGGATTATACTCTGGTTTTATATGTATTTAATTTATTTAAATATTCCTATATTTATTTTGGTCAACTAACAAGCCCAGCTCATTAGCTAAAGACTCGAGTTCGAGCCTTGCTCTAGCTTTGAAAGTCTATTTGAATTCAGCTCGTTACAAAAAGCTGAGCTTGACTTTGGTCGGGCTCGATTTACAATAAAAGAACATATTTGTGTCTTGTTTTAGGCTCAAGTTTTATAGGTAGGATTTAGATTGAGTTCATGGACCTTGTAATTGAGCTGGCTCATAAGCCTCATTTCAAAGCTTGAGCTCGCTCCTTCATTATACGAGCTCAATAAGCAAATTCAAGCTTAGCTCATTAAGCTTAATGAATGAGCTTTTTCTGAGCAGAGCTTTAAGAAGCTCACAAGCGGCTTGGCTCGCTTTAACCCTGATGGAAACTATATCCAATACAGAACTGGAGGTATTTCTGTCTATAAAGTGTTTTAATTTATAACCTCATCTTTGCACTTTGTTTCATTGCTGTTTCTTAATTGTTCTTTTTATTAGTTTGAGCTAATCTAATTCTCTTGCTTTCCATGTCTTGTAAAACATGTAGGTATGTGCAGAACTACAAGGAGAAGGAAAAGTTGGAGCATAGGTTCTGAGGTCATCTTCCTTTTCGAAGGAGTGTCTTATTATTTTTTTTTTTTGGTGGAAAACTTCATAATATTTCGTCTTACTAGAAAATAATCTGAGTGCTTGGCTGTTAGATACAGTTGCAGTGTGAAAAATTTAGCGACTATTGTTTATGGATCATTCTGGTTTTTAGCCAATGTTGAAAATTTCAATTTGTCCTTGGCAATGGCTTGTCGTCTGAACTGCGAAATGTTGAACGAAGCTGGTGTTGGACAGAATTAAAGAAAACTCTTGCTTATGATTTGAGTGCTTACCACCTCATCGGACATCCCATTATCTATATCTTACACTGGTATGAGCACTGTTGTCACATTTCTTCTGTGCGATTGCCTTGTTTTAATTTTCATTTGGTCTAACAAACAGAAAAATCAATTTTGTTTTCTCTCTCTATTCTTTTTTTTTTTTTTTTCCTTGCGGTCATGAAGATGTTAGCTTTGTGTTATCTCGGCATGAATTGTACCAGTGGTGCTAAGAATGGGAAATTTTGTCATAGATATTTTGATTTTCATATTGCTATGGTATGGCGGGTATATACAGGGGGAAAAAAACACTGGCCATCCTATTTTTAAGAAATAGGATGGAAGGATAGTTTAGGAATTTATGGTTAGAGAACAGTTCCGCTATAATTTAATTTAGGGACATGAAATTTTCCTTATTTCCATCAGGGATTTCATATTTATTTATTAAATTTTTTATAATTTAAGGATTAACTTTGTGTTATTTATTGAAAATAGAAGAATCTATCTGTTTAACTTTTTATAATTTGAAATTAACTGTGTGTTACTTTTACTACAAATTCGGGATTTTAAAGTTATTTATTGAAAAGTACAAGAATATAGTGCGTCGCCATAATATATACGATCCTTTTATCTCACTATTTTCTTTTTCAATAAGGATTAAAAATGAAATAGTTTAGAAAAAGCAACTGAAATAATGAGTATGTTTTGCTTAACGAAATATATATATCTATATAAATTTATATCCGAACTTTAAAAAATTTGTACACTTGAAGTAAACAATTTTATACCAAGTAAACACTTCTTCACACTGCCAACCTGCTGGTGGGTTAGGATAAATAAATAAAAAATAAATATTTACACATCAGCATTTTAAAAATAAAAAAATAACCCAGCAAGAATGGTTGCGAAATCTTAAAAATTGATTAACTACAAGAATGATCGTTGATAGAAGATGGGTTGAGTATCTATTCGGGGTGTGCATGCCACCCACAACAACACCCTGCCCCCCCGTCCAATAAAAAAAAAGAAACCTTTTTTTTGAATGAAAAATATGCATTAGTAGCAATGGCGTAAGATTTTCTTAAACCATTTCGATGTAGCAGTGGCAAAGGGTCACAGTCGGGTTGCAGCAGTCGAAAGGCATTGAATTTTCTCTTTATTTTAGTTTCTATATACATATATTGATATTATACAATGGGTAAATAGTCAATTTAATAATTAATATTTTAACCATTATTTTAAAAAATTAATATATTAACCATTCTTTATAATTTTGGTATTTTTTTCTTTTGATTTTACACTTTTCGTCAAAGTATATGAAAATATAATTAATTTTATGGTTGCTTTTTATGTTAAAAAAAATATATTTAACAATGTGCTGTATGGTTGCTTAATATAACATGTCATATCATAATTTTATATTTTATATATACTTTTAATGGATTTTAATTTTTATCTTATATCACATAATAATACATATAATATATAATAATAAATAATATTTCTTTTTTAGTAATAATTAAATATATTTATTCTTATAATATTTAATAGGTACCGAATATAATATAATATAATCAATCAAAATTAAATTACTTTTATTTTTTCCAACCAATAAAATTAAAACTTTAAAAATATTATATTCTGACCATATTTTAATATATATTAAATATAATATATAAAAAAGTTTATTATTTTATCCAATAATACTTAGATTCAAATAAAAAATTAATATGAACAGTCTAAATTAAATTATTTTATTTTTTGACCAATAAAATTAAAATTCTAAATGATATTTTTATTAATCTATAATCTTAATAGGATTTTTTTTTCAATCTCAATATTCTTCCTTTCCACTTCTTTTTTTATATAGATCGTTATAAATATATAAATAATTATAAAAAGATATAATATGCTATTTATGGTAAATCTGTTGACAATTATTTATATAATTGACTTAAGAGTTATTAAGTACAAATTGAGTTTTTTATATTTATATATTTAATCATAACATTTTCCTATTACTTTTATAAAAAAAATTTAGTATTTTTGTCGGTCTATATCAATTAATTAATTTAATTAAGTAAAAATTACAGGCAGAACTAAGAATTTACCAATTCATTTAGAAATCTAAAAAAATAATATCTTGTAATTGGCATATTTGTATATAATATACAAATTATTAGATTAAACGAAATATATCTATTAATTTCAATAATTTCTAGAAAAGGAAATTAAATTTCGGAAATTCAAAAAAGATCCATTTTGCAAAACCGAAAGTAATAACTAACAAAGAGGAAAGTGAAAAAAGAATCTTGGTACTTCTGCAGTAGCATTGGTAGCTCTCTGGGTACTGGCAGAGCAACGTCTCTTTGGCTTTTCAATCTGTAAATCTCTTCCTCAACCTTCTCTACTTATTCTTTGTGGGTACTGTTTGACAGACTTGAGAATTTGTTTTGCTCACAGTACTGTTTTTTCAACGGTAATCTGTTGATTTCAATAATTTGAAGTCTCGAAGAAAAAATTGTAAGTGGCCATTAATTAGCACTGTTATTGTTATAAGATGGCTATCGAGAATGGTAACTCCAACACTTACGAAGAAGCTCGCAAGCAACGCGTTGAGGAAAACAAGAAGCGGTTCGAGGTTGTTTTTTCCATTTCTACTCGATTTAAATTTTTATTTTGTACTCTTGGGTTTTTAATTTATGGCTTAGTAGGAAATTATAAGCTTTCCTGATATCTTCTTGCTCTTCTGTTTGAAGGATTTGGGACTTTTGAACATTTCAAAAAGTCTCTCTAAACTCAGTAGCCCTGAAAAGAAGTCTAAGGTGAGGTTTGGTTCTGTTCTATGAGTTTTAGGGAAAAGGAACAAAGAAAAACTACTGACTTTTGAATTACATATTTATCTATTTATTCTGTTTTCTAAACTGTGTAGCAACGCCTTCCAAAACCAAAATCAGAGGGTACCACGGCATTTGAACTAAGACGCTCTTCGCGTGCTCGCAATACAGTTACATCATATCTTGATGATGTAGGTATCAATTTACTGTCGTTTTTACTATGAGCATAGCATTTAAGAGCTTCATATCTTATTTTTATACTTACATATAACTTACAGTTGATTTCAATTAGTTTTGGATTAACAGCCTGTTTGGAGGGTTTTTATTGTAAAGTTTAGCTTTAAGGCTTGGTGACTTTGCCTTGTTCTTTAGGGGAGGTATGGTAATTTCATTAGTTATTTTTGGCTGAAGATGAAGTATGATAACTTCATCAAATTTCTGGTTTTTTCTCCAGATTTTTAAAATATTTTTATGTTGGTTTTGCCCTCCTATTTCAAGAGAAAAGAAAAAGGTTCTGTTTGGATGTGTTCATAAAAAGGAGAAAGTTGTGGTGTTTTGAGTTGTCAGAACTTTGTTTTAAGGACCTTAGCATGTCTTAAAACTGCTGAACTTTGTTTCAAAAGACCGGCAAGTCTCTAAACTATAGAAATCTTTGTTAAAGGGACTGGTATGTCTTTGAACTGCAAAATCTATGTTTGAAGAGACCTTGGCATGTCCATAATTGTTGGACTTTGTTTGAAGAGACTATCAAGTCTTTAAACTGCAGAAGTCTTTGTTTGAAGGGGCCAACATGTCCTAGAGGCTTAGTAGAAATCTTTGTTGAAGGGACCAATGCATGTCCTTAATTGCTGAATTTCTTCTGTTGTTTAAAGGCGTGAGCCCTATTTTATGTTGTGTTGTTGTTAAGGAGCTAACATGAAGGAGAAGAGTTTGAACATAAAGCTATTGCAAGAAGGAAGAAAGAAAAAGGAAAAATGAGAAGATCCAATAAAATTAGGGAAAATAAAAAGAATTTTATTTCCTTATGCATTGTTTTTTTGAATTTCAACTTTCAGAATTTTAGGTTTGAATGCTAAGGGAAAAGCATGGACCATGCAATAATCATATGTCAAGGATAAGTGTTGAGGACCGTGGCATATGCTGCAGTTAAAGTAGCATTATCTTGTACCAATTTGTTGGAGGAGCTTAACTTTAGCATAAAACAAGAAACAAATTTCCTTAGGGGAGTTAGTATTGACTTAGAGCAAAGATCCCCGTTTTAAAATGTTTGTCATGTTACTTTTACACAAAGTTTAAGAAACAAAATAATTATTGTGACATGTCATACAAAATATCTCTACTTTCCAAAATTGTCCTCTTCAAAACAAAATGGTTATTCTTAAAAATTTGCATCAAAACCTGTTATACTAAAGTGCATAAAATGAAAAGTAAATATCTTTTAAGTCTATTGGATAAACATTTTGAGACATCTAAAAATAGAAACATGGATAAACATTTTGAGATGGAGTGAGTAGTTTGCTACTATAAAAGATGCCTTTGTTAAAGGAAATTGTGTGAGAAGAAAAACCGTATGGTTGTAGAGAAAAAGGATAGATTGGAAAGGAGAGTTGTATCATTCTAAAAACCTATGAGCAGGAGAAAGTGAAGCGCATGAGTTATTAGAAAGGTAGCGGGCACATCAATCAGGTGTGATTTAGTTGGTTTTCTCACTTAAGTAAAGAGTGTGTTTTTACTAATTTGGTGAGTCCAGAGGAGGACCATCCCTGTTATGTAGTCCGTAGCATTACTTTAAAAAAGAACACAAAAGGTAGCAAGCACAATAAGCATGAGTTAATTTCAGGATGATGACTACTATGTTTAGCTTTTTTCACACCAAAACGACATAGGAGAAAGAAAAAGAAAAAGAAATCTTTAATTTTTAATATAACTCCAATTTTCCTTGTTAAATTTCTTCTGAAATTAATTATTTTTGTACTTGCGGTTTTGATTTTTTTCTGTCTCCATTTTCCAAATGTTACATACCAATAGTCCTTGCATTACCTTAGGAAATAGGGTCTGAGTGAGTTGAGTTCAGTTAATTTTGTGATATTTCTTATCCTAATAAATTTTCTCTTGCTTCTTTCAGTTGGACATTGATCTGCCATCCTTGCGAAAGAGGTCAAGATCAAATTCATCATGGGAAAGGTGGATTTGGTCTTTCTTGTGAAATATATATATATATATATATATATATATATATATATATATATATATATAACATGGTTTCCTTTTTTTGTAGTGAATTGTGATTTCTAGCTATAATATTCTATCCGTTAGAATCTTGTAATAATTAGAAAATACTTAGGAGATACTTCGGAGATTATGAGGAGATTATTGGAGTGATATTTAGTCATAATTAGGAGATACTTAGGAGATTATTTTTCCTTTTAGGTTATATACTTTGTACTATATATATACCCTAAACTAATACGAGGTATTAACAAGCTAATTGCTTGATTCAAAACATCTCTTCTTCTTCTTCTTCACATGGTATCAAAGCCTCAGTTGGCCTGATTTTCTTCTCTTTCTCTTGTACCTGATCTTCTTACGGTGATTTAACCTGGCAGATTTCAAATCTGTCTTCCTAAAACCTCCTATTTCTTGAAAGATTGAACTTTCACCACCCTCTAGTTGGATTCAACAGCTTCCAGTGACCTTAGACCCGAAATTCCGACACCGGGAACCTTGCTGTGGACCTTCAGACACTGCCGTTACAGTCCAGATGCCGATCCATGTGCTGGCGCGTGAGCCTAGTTTCCGGCAACATTTTCGACCAGGCAAGCTACTAGCAAGGTCGCCTGCTTCTGGCGATCACTCCGGTCACCTCCATTCTTCACAGATCAGCTCAATTCTTTTGCCAAGGCACAATCAGATCTCTTTTCCAGCAACTTTTCCGATCGGAACACATACAACAAGTTATTTCTCATTTTTTCATCATGCTTGAGAACTCCAACTCTAGGTCTTTTGAAACCTTTTTTCTCAAGTTCTACTATTACTACTGTTAAATTGGAAGGTAGTAGCAATCATATCTCCTGGCCTGCTTTAGAGAGTTATGGTTTATGCGACAAAGTTATGATGACCATTTAATTAAAACTGCTGCTACTGATAAGACAAATTGGACTAAAGTAGTTGCAAAATTATGTAGTCTTTTATGGCATTTCGTTGGCCTTAAATTGCTTGCTCTTTACCAATCCTGCAAAACTTGCTATAAGGTGTGGACCAAAGCTAAAGTGTTGCATGCTAATGATATACATCATATATACAAAATTGTCTCCAATGTTGTCTATTTACAACAAAATCAACAAGATATGGAAAGTTACCTAGGAGAAGTAAAAACACTATTGGATGAGTTCAATTCAATTATGCCATTTTTAGGGTACTTTCTAGGGATTGAGGTAGTACAATCTAAGACAGGTATTTGCATTTTACAAAAGAAGTATGTTGTAGATGTCAAGAAACTGACATGCTAGATTGCAGACATGTAGAGACTCCGATCGACCTGAATGTTAAGCTTATTTATGGACAGGGGGAGCAATTAAAAGATCTTGGTAGATATTGAAGATTGGTTGGTAAATTAAACTATTTTACAATCACACGACCTGACATTTCTTTTGCAGTAAATGTGGTTAGCAAATTCATCCAATCACCATATGATACCAACAAGGATGCAATAATTCGCATTCTTAGGTACATCAAGGGAATTCATGGAAAAGGCTTGCTTTATGAAGACAAGGGTCACTCACAGATTGTTGGATACTTTGATGCAAATTGGCAGGTTCTCCCTTTGATAGACGGTCCACTTCAGATTATTATATTCTGATTGGAAGAAATTTGATATCTTGGAAGAGTAAAAGCAAGTTGTTGTAGCCAGATCAAGTGTTGAAGCAGAATACTGAGCCATGGTATTGGTTACATGTGCTTATTTGGCTGAAGTAACTCCTTCAAGAATTAAAATATGGAGAAACCAAACATTTGACATTGATCTGTGATAATTAAGCAGCACTTTACATTGCCTCTAATCTAGTGTTTCACGGAATGACGAAACATATAGAATTAGATTGCCACTTCATTAGACGGAAGATTGAATTAGATTGCATTTTTACCTCTTTTTTTAGTTTAAATTGATCAATTAGTAGATATCCTTACAAAGTCTCTTAGAGGTGCTCGTGTTGAATATATTTGTAACAAGTTAGTAGCATATGATATGTACACTCCAATTTGAGAGGCAGTGTTAGAATCTTGTAATAACTAGGAAATAGTATATTGGGGTAATATTTAGTCATAATTAGGAGATGCTTCAGAGATTATTTTTTCTTTTAGGCTATATACTTTGTACTGTATATACCTTAAACTAATACGAGGTATTAACAAGCCAATTGCTTGATTCAGAAAATCTCTTCTTTTTCTTCTTCTTCACACTATCCTTATTTTTCAGCTATGTTGCAAGACCATTGGAAGAAGTCAAACTTGCCTCTTATGAAGATCGAGCTTTGGCTCTAAGAGCTGCAGAGGAATTCCAAAGTGGTCTAGAATCTGGAAATCCATCTTTTGTCAAATCAATGGTTCGGTCTCATGTTTATAGTTGTTTCTGGTTGGTGAGTCAAAAATAATGAAAATTTTTCTTCAACATGTGATGTTCAAAATACTACTGACCTTTACAGTTAATTACAACACCTAATTTTGAATTTAGATCAAGGAGAATCTTATATTTTGGGCTACAAACGTTGTCTATTTCTCATTTTGCTTTTTAGGGGCTTCCTACTCAATTTTGCAAGGATCATCTTCCAAAGAAGGACTTGGACATAATACTAGAGGACGAAAATGGCTCAACATGTGATGCAAAGTACCTTGGCAAAAGGACTGGGCTTAGTGGAGGTTGGAGGGGATTTGCGTTGGATCATAAATTAGATGATGGTGATGCGGTGGTGTTTGAATTGGTGGAGTCCGACAGGTTTAAGGTAAGTTTGAATATGCATAAATTTTTATGTTCTTTTTTCTGTCAATCGGCTTATACTTGCACTCAAACTTTCATTGATAAATGCATTTTTTTTCTTAGCTAATATGTGCATGGTTTTCAATATTTTGAATTTTAAAATCGATGTTCATGATTAATCATGTTTATGTGAATAATATCTACCCCGGTGATGAAACACAGGTTTGAGCGGAAAAAATTGTGTTTTTTATATATTAAAAATTTTACCAAGGATCCCATTTATACATTGATCAGTCTTGGAATAGGCAACTGTACAAATTAGGAAGAAAATACAACTAAGTAGGAAAAAAATCCCTATTAATCAGGGATTGTAAATAATTATGTGGTTAAACTACTCCTGCTGAAGTTAATCCGTGGATATTACATACCCCCAACTTGCAAACAAGAGTATGAAAAGATTTTTTCCAAACCCTTAGTAAACGCATTAGTTAGCTACTCATTTGGAGTCACAGGTGAAATGCTGAAGGACTTATACTTTATTTTCTCTTTTATAAAGTTTCGGTCAACATGTTTAGTCCGATCATGTTAAACTAGACTTTGGACTATACTGATCGTGATTGCAGCCTTAATATCACAGAATAGGAGCAAAGTATGTGAATCTAACAATTTTAACTCTTTTTTTGAGTTTTCATAGCTGCAGGAGCTCACAAATGCCTTGTGTCATAGCTTTGTATTCTGCTTCTGCACTTGATCTTGCTACCATATTTTGTTTCTTGTGTAACAAAGTTTTCCTCCAACAGAAGTGTAGTATCCCGATGTTGACTCTTATCCTCAAGTGATCCACTCCAATATGCATTTGTGAAAGCTTTTATTTGTAATTGACAATATTATGAGAAAAGTAGTCCTTTTCTAGAAGTAGATTTCAAGTATCGCAACATGCATAAGACACCTTCTACATGAGATTTGTGGGACAGTGCATATATTTACTTACTAGACCAATAATATGTGCTATGTCTTACCTAATACTTGAGAGGTGGATAAATCTTCCAACTACCCTTTGATATCTACCTAAGTCAATTGACTCCCCAACTCCTGTTTGTAGTATGTGATTTGCTTTAATAGGAGATTCTACAAGTTCAAGTCCGAACTTGCCAATTTCTTCCAAGAGATCGAAAATATAATTTCTTTTGTTAAATCTGTGAACTTCTATTTCAAGAAAATACCTTAAGTACTTACCAAATCATTAATTTCAAACTTTTAGGCTAATTGATCCTTTAAATGGGTCATTTCTTCCTTATTATCTCTAGACTATGTCATCAACATAAACAATGAGTATTGTGATCGTACCTCTATAGTGTTCTGAACAAAATATGATCAAAATTACTTTAAAAGTATCCACATGACCTTGTTGAATCTTTCAAATCATACTCTTGTTGATTGTTTTGGACCATATAAACCGTTCTTTAATCTGTAGACTTTTCATTTGGTCTTCTCCATATATACTTCTTCTTTTAAGTCTCCATGTAAAAAGGTATTTTTAACATTAAAATGTAGTAGGTCCCATTGAAGATTTCCAGCACATGACAACAATATTTTGATACATTTTATCTTTGCAACAGAAGTAAAAGTCTCCTGATAGTCTACTATATAGATCTAAATAAAGTTTTGCCTTATGCTTTATTGTGAACACCCATGTGCATCTAAATGGTTTCTTTCCTAAAGGAGTAACAAGGTCCCAATGTCTCATGTTTTACAAAAAAAATCTGAGACGCCGTGAACAAATGATCATCAACTTGATATCGATCTTCAATGAAATCCACCCGTTAAGTTGAGTTTTGTTGCATTGATTCTTAAGCCTGCAAAATTTGTCCACATAACCATATTTGTTGCGATGCCTTGCATTTTTCCCCAGTATTTGCTGTCATGATGTTTAGTTTTTTTATAGTGAGAACAAGATCTTTCCTTCTTATCTTCAATTTTGCTGCTATCACCTTTACTTGCTTCTCTCTATCTTAGCGAGAAATGTTCCCTCTAAGGACTCCTCTCTCAGGGGCCTTCTTTGATCTTGTGCTTGCAAGGCATGCACCGACAATTGTAGAGTTAGCTGGTTAAAATCTTTAAAATCTTCTAAAGATGACATTTATGTTTCAGAATTTTATGGCAGACTAACAAGTACCTTTCTACAATTCTCTTGTCACTTGAACCTCTTCTTTGCTCTTGTGCCTGTAAGGGCATGCACCAACTTTTGTAGAGCTAGTTTGTTCAGACTTCAGATCTTTAGAATCTTCTAAAGATGATATTTGTGTCTCAATTTTTTTTTTTGGTAGACTGAGAAACACTTTTTCTGCAATCATCGCATCATCCAAATCTTCACCTAACAACCATATTTTATTAACTACATTCATCAATTTTTTGATAATTTGTTGAGAAATTTGATCATTTTATTCCTTCTCAGGTTAAACACCTGCATATGCCTTATTTTCTTACTGCCTTGAAACTCCTTTTTGATCTTATTCTGGACTTCCTTTGCTGTTTCACCAACCATAATCCTTGTAAAAAATTATGTCGGACCAGTGTTACCTAAAACTGGGTACGCCATAGTATGTGGTATGGGTATGGGTATAGGGTACTGCTGTACCCTAAGTATTCTATAATGATTCACTCAATTTGCTAGCTTTGGTGTTTTGGTTCATTATGTATCGCCTATGCGGTACGAGAGGGTAATCCACGTTTTAAGTAACACTATGTCAGACACTGAATTTACGCAAGACCCCTTCTTTGCACACTCTTTACTATATTGTTTCTTTTGATTGGATGTTGGATTTTCTTCCAAAGGAGGAGGATCTGTACCGATTTCCACAGCCTCCCAGAAACCAAAAGCTCTCAAATTAGCCTTCCTGTTAACTGCACAAATTTGCCAGTTTTCACTTGTAGAAACAGGAGGTGAAGGGGTGGAGAAACTGCTTGAAACCATACTCTCAAACTCACAAGAGTCTTGCTCTGTTAGGAAGGTTTCTTTTTTTCTCACTCACAAACCCCTTAAGAATCAATTTGAACTCTGATACCCTGTTAAGACTTGGTAGCTCATAGAATAAACTCATATGGAGAGAAACAAGTTCTGTAAAATGAACCTTCAAAGGACTGTGATTCTCATTGATTCCTTTGGAAACAGGAGTGTCACCAACTTAAAAGGGTTTCAATCAATTTAATACCATGAGAGTAGGTATCTTATTGATTCTAACACGTTCTTTATGCCTTGAGAAAGGATATTAATATTTCAGGATTGCAATGGCAAGTGCACAGGCCATACTAAGTGGTATAGAAAAGTTATCTGATCTCATGTTATTGAACCTAGAATATTAGATCTAGAGGTAGACTAGTTTCTTTGAGGATTCCAAAATCAAAGTCAGGTGGTATAGCCGTGGCAGCATACTCCATACTTGGAAATCCTAAATGTTGATTAAAAGCTTCTACGCTATTTCATAATTTCGTAATATAGGTACAAGATTTTGTTTACAAAAATAGATTTCAGTCATTCTTAACCAAAACACTCAAATCTACTACTAACTTCATTTTGCATTACATTGCAGGTTTACATATTTAGGATATCATCCCTGTCTAGTCAAACACGTGCTGCGGATATTGTGGACAAACAAGAATCTAAAGAGGCAAAGCATGCACCAAAAATGCAAAAGAAGATTGATTCACACTCAAGACAGACAAATAGGTCAAAACAGACACGCAACTCAAAGAAAGCCAAAGCAGATAAGAATGGGGAGTTGTCAGATATTGAAGAACCCCAACCCCAACGACAAAACATAACAATCCGCGAAGAAAAATCGGCGAAGGTTGAGAAAAATGGCTTTGTTCCTCAAGAAAACGATGACAAGAGTTTATCAACCAGAAAAACAGAGGTAAAATCAGCTGATGAAAAGGAAAAGCAAGTAAAACCTGTAATCAAGCCTAGAAAGAAACCAGCTCCAAGATTATTTAGAAAGAAAGTATAGAAAGGTTTTTATGAGGGAGAGTGATGTAGGGTAGGGCTGTTCTTTGGTAAAACATTTTGGATTAATTTTAATTTCAAAATTTAAACTGATGTTAAGCAGTTCAAATTCTAGTTAATAATATAAACTTATTTACCCATTGTTCAGGAAAGAAGTACTATGGAAAAATTTGAAGTTATTGAATAGAACAACTCAATTTTGTTTTCTGCTATCTAGAATTGACTTCAAATCGCACGTTGTGCCAGTTCTGGTTCTTTATCCATGAAGGAACCTCTCTTACGTATCATTGATGGATGAATGGATTGCACATTGGTTCTTAATTAAATGATATGCTACTAGTGTATTTGTAGTGTAATCATTAAGTCCAACTCAGCTTTTCATTAATCGCAAACTGAATTTTGTGTTACTCTAGGATCCAGTTGATCATCCCAACGGCAAATAATGCAAGGAAAATAACATAAAATGAGCATAAATCAACTCCTGTGACATCCTAATATTGCCATTTTCTTTGCATATTTCATTTTCTGCACTTAAACAAAATTTCCTTTCAATTAAACTTCGCTGCTCAATGTTTAGTAGCTACAATAGATTCCTAGTTACACATACACGCAGCAATGGACTCGCTAGAGGAAACCTGCAAAGTTCCTTTATATGTATAAGGTTCCTGTTAAATCATTTTCATGGCATCCATCTCTGTTTCTATTCCATAAAACATGCAAATCAAATCATTCAAAAATTAATACGCTGCTCAATAAAAACAATGAAATAATAAAAATTCAGAATTTCAATCCAAAATCTAAATCAAAATGATCCAAAAGTCATTCATATTATATCCTTAATACAGCTCAAAATAAACTTGTCACATTACCATATCACAATAACAATAACAACTTCTAGCATCCTCATAATCAGAGACAAAAACAAGCAAAGACTTCTGCATCATAAGATCTTAAGCAGTAGCAGGCAAAAATGCTCTTCCAGGTTGACGATTGGCCAAGGGTCCATGACATCCAAGAAGCTACAACAAATAAAGAGCCATTATTAGTTTAATTAGCTCAGTAGAGAATACAATTAATAAACAGCCAGTATATTTCAGCCAAAAACAAAACAGACAAATAAATAAGATCATGTGGTTAAAACAAATTGAACATTGAAAGTTGAAACAGAAACTAACCTTAGCATTAACTCCATCCGCCATAATGCGATTCTCTGCCTTCAACTTAACATAATCAGTTCTGTTGAACTTGGTGAAACCCCTGTGCACACAGTTATCAGTTGTCAGATGATGGAAGTAATATACATAATCAAACTTCTCATGGACACAAATTTCATATCCCCAACAAATCATATATATCAAGCCTGCTGACAGTGTTGCTAATTGGATTGGGAAAGAAAGCCATCAATTTCTACTGTTCTTTTTTTTCAATTTAGAGAGAAACAAAATTGCCAACAATTCAGTAAAACAAATTAAGATGATGCATCACTGTCAAAGGACTTTCAACATGTATGGACTCAACATTACTTGCATATATCGTGACATCTAAAAATATTTCAGGAAACAAAAAGTCAAAAACATACCATTTCCTGCTGACAATAATCTTTTGGCGACCAGGGAACTTGAACTTTGCACGGCGGAGAGCCTCCTGAGCATGATGACTGTTGCTGTCCTTGCAACGAACAGAAAGAAGAACCTGTCCAATAGCAACTCTAGCACAAGTACCCTGAGGTTTGCCAAAAGCACCCCTCATACCAGTCTGGAGCCTATCAGCTCCAGCACATGAAAGCATCTTATTGATACGCAAGACATGGAATGGATGTACTCTGACCCTCAAGTGGAAAGCATCCTTTCCAGCATACTTAGCCATATATTTGTTGCAAGCAATACGGGCAGCCTCAAGGGCCTCACTGGAGACATTCTCCTTCTCCCAAGACACCAAATGCACACAGAACGGGAATTCATCTACTCCTTTCTTTTTCATACCCACATCATAGATCCTGATCTTAGGGTCAGGCACACCACGGCAATAGCGTGATTTTGGGTATGGCTTATTTTTTATCTGGCGGTAACACCGTGCAGGTCCTGCAAAAATCAGAATAAACAGAAGATTAATACAGTAAACCGGACAATAGCACTCGATATCAAATCTTGAGAAAACCAATAGTAATTTAGAATACAAACCAAAGAATCAATTAGGCAAAAACATAAGTTTTAATAAATATTGAGCTACAAAGCATAAAAAATACTAATACTTCAAATTAAACTAGAGCTATTACACATTCATATATTTACTACAGAAAAAAAATGTATATAAAGAAACAAAATCCATAGTACTTAAAAACCACACCATACAAATAGTATAAAGCCCTAATATTTCTATATTTCCCACTCATTATCTATCCAAATATAGCTGACCACCTAAGTACCGATTATAAATCGAAATGCCAACAAATTTTACATTTCAAAAACACTGATTATGTCGGAGTCAATAACCCAGTAAGGTAAAATAATAACCACCTTTAATAATCATCTCGAGGAGATAAACAAACAGTAATATTTAACATCATTAACAAAAATCCAAAAGGCTAACATCAGGAACAA
The DNA here is from genome assembly GCA_947857235.1 of Jatropha podagrica. Classification (NCBI taxonomy): domain Eukaryota; kingdom Viridiplantae; phylum Streptophyta; class Magnoliopsida; order Malpighiales; family Euphorbiaceae; genus Jatropha; species Jatropha podagrica. The sequence continues at coordinate 180,657 of CANUEP010283852.1, read as the reverse complement.
CGTAGTACAATAAGATTGTAAAACAATTCCAACCAAACCCTAAAAAACTCCAACTCCAATTCAAAATTCTACGCGCAAACAATGCAAAACAAACAAAAAAACAGCAGAAGCAAATAGAGTCAGTTCTCCTAAAGATCTAGGTTAAAGATCGTAAACAATCATTTCGCCATCTTCGATTCATTAAAAATAACCATATAGAGATAGAGATTGTGGCATAAGCTTCAAATAAAAGAGACTTTTGAGTGACATTAGAGGATGAGACACTTACTTCTCCCCATGGCGTCGACGACCCTGTTGAACCAGCTGCAGAAACCCTAGAAAAAGAAAACGAGAAAACAGAGGCTCGCTGGCTTTGAATTTATAGAGAGGAGAGAAGCCAGAGAAACCCTAACACGTTTCTACGCGCATTATACGTGTGTGCTGGCGTCATCTTTTATGGGCTTTCGACCCAAATATATGGCCTAGTTCTTAGGCCACAAAAATAATGAGTTTTTGACTTGGGCTCTTTTTAAAGAGAGGCCGTCCATATTTTATTACATTATATATATTTTTTTCATTTCATTTTGTTTTCTTTTTTTTTTGTCTCAAAATATTTGGAAGATTTTTAAATTTAAAGAGATAATTAATTATTTTTTTATAATTATTCATTAAATATAAAATTTTTACTAATATTTTATTGAATTAAGAGTATAAAAAGGAAAATTAATATTTATTGATTAAATTTTTAATACATATATTTTATCGAACTATTCAAATAAAATGGATGGAGAGAGTATTTTTTTTATTATATCAAACAGGCTATTAAAACTACCCACATTTTCTTGCGGGCTTCCTTTTTAAATTTCATTTTTTTGTTTAAAATGAGTAATTATTAATTTATTGATATGATTGCTATTTATTGTTTACTCAATTTTTTACATATATTTTTTTCACTAAAAAAATGTATATTCATTTTATGGATTTTTCGTTTCACTATTTTTTATTATCAGAATTATTAAATTTATATGAAAGATTCATTTTTACACTTTTAGATTTTTGGATTTTTCCCTTTTAAAAGAAAAACTTTTGGTATTTTAACTATCAAGCAATTCTTTAAAAAATAATTTAAAGCTATTTATCACAAATTTTCCATACGTTTTACTTTTATAATGGAAAAAAAAAAACATAATGAATAGAAATCTATAAAACTTAGTGCTAAGCAAATATTCTAATCTCCTTAGTATTTTAGTTGAAAAGAAATATAAAAATATTAAATTAATTATTTAATGAATTGGATGTGCTGAGCTTATATAAATAAAAAAGAAAATTTTTTAACTAATTATCATAAATTTCAAACTAACACAACTAAATATTAAGGAAATTTAATTAAACAAATTATTATATAAAGGTATTGTAAAAAAGTGATAGAGAAAAAACATTTCTGAAAATGCAAATACGATTATTATTTTGCTATATAAAAATGTATAAAAAGGTAAACTTGACTATAATTTTGAGACGGAGAGAGTAATAAATAATAATTTATTAAAATATTATTTTTTAGCTTCGGTGTAATTAACATTAGGTTTGAATTAGGATGCACTTAACAACAACAGAAAAAAATAAAAAAACATTCATAAACAAAAACTATCATAAGAAATGGCCGAACATAAATTTTCAATTAAAATTTTAATTACAAATTCAAGCAATGAAAAATAATTTTTTATACTATAAATCAAACTCAAAAATAAATTTAAATAGTAAAATTCAATTGAATAAATCTTAAATAAAATAAAAATCTGGCTAAATGGTTGAATTAGATAAAATCAGTTCAAATTAAACGGGAAGCACGTCGTTAAAAGTGGAAATCAGACCAAACCAAATAAAAATAATCCTCATTCTCTCTCTCTCTCTCTCTTCCCCCACCCTCCGATCGCAGAGTGCGATCTCTTCTTCGACCGCCACTTTCGGCCAACGTCAGCGACAATTGGACACATCCAAGGCACGAGCTCGACGAGAGGAGCTCAGCGGTGGTCTTGATTCGTGAAGTATAAGCCTGTGACGGGAGATATCGCGACTGGAAGTCTAGCGAGGTTCTGCAGTGGAGTTTTCCGGCAATTCTCGCCTTTCCGGTGGAGTTGAGGTGACAAGAAGGACTTGAATCGACTCCCCATGGCTGATTGAGTAATTTCCCTAAGCTAATCGATGGAATCGATGTAGAATCAAGGAACCACCATTGATGGTGGCGTGGAGGTGACTGTCGGTACTCATTATGGCCGAATGAGCCACTGGCTTAGCAAAAGGACGACAGATTTGGGTTCCTCACGAAAATTTGAGTAGGGGGATGTGTGAATCATTCGAATCCAGCTAGATTAGCTTTCCTAGCCAGCGTGCGTGGCAACGCAGGCGGCGGCCCGATCACCGGCCGATGAAACTGCAGCGAAACCCAGGGGCATAGAATAATCGTCTTTCACGCCCAATCTGAATCCGAATCCGAACTTTTAGAGAATTAATTGAATATTATTATTTAAATTAGCTTAATTTACAGTTTAGTAAATTAAATGAAATATAGTGTGAATTGAATTATTAAATTATTAATAAAATTAATAAATTATGAAATTGTTAATTAAAGTAATTAAATTTATAAATAGTTTAAATTTGAAATTAAGATAATTAAATTATTAATGAATTAAATAAAATAAAATAAATATTTATATTGATAATGTGTGAAAATATTAAAAATGCGGACGGTAATTGATTGTGAATTTGTGTGGATGAGTTATGTTTATAATTCATAAAAATTTAAACAGATTAATTTATAAAGGATATACTACTAAATTTTTGAAAAAAAAATGGAGTATATATTCTAGAAGTAAACATGTATTGTATTAAATAACTAATGGTGATATTAATAAAGAAATAAATTAACTAATTAAGCATAAATTTATTTATATTATATTGAATTGATTTTGACAAAGTATTTTAAATTAGAATTTTAAGTGGTATTTTGAGAATAAGTAAAGTAAAATAATAGAAAAATTCTCATTACAAAATCACATTATATTTATTTGGTAAAATAATTAAATATGTAAAAACATATACAAATGAATTTAGAAAAATGATATAAAAATTTATTTCAAGTGGAATCATAAGGATAATTATTAAGTTGGTTTAAAAAGTATAATATAATTTCTAACGAAAAATCAATTTTAATAAAATGATTTTAATAAAATAAGCTGAATAATGATTTTAATAAATGGATTTAAACAAATTTGATTATTTCTCTAATTATTAAAGTAGATAAATAAATTTGAATAAATGGTTAAGAAGATATTGATTTTAAAGTAATAAATAAATTTATAAGAAATCTAATTAATTGATTTGCTTTAAAAAGTATAAATAAAAAAGAATCTAAATGATAATAAGAAATTTGAGACAAGAAAACTAAATTTAATTGTAGGTTGAAAACTATGAAGAAATTATTTTGAAATTCTAAATGATCAAGAGGAAATAAATTATCGCTTTCAGATAAGTAATAATATGTAATACTTTGCTAAATTCATGATTGCATAGTTTATTTTCAATTTTGTGTCTGTTATTTGCGAATTCTTTAACATACAGTATATGGATGAATGAATGTCCATTAATAAATGTTATGAAAGGTTGTTGGTGCATGATTATATGTGATTGTTATGTGAGAGTTGGGACGATGTAAATTACTTGGGTTGAGGGCACGGGTACGATGAGAATGTCGACAGCGCACCGTAAGCGATGGAAGTGGCATCCCCTTGTGTACCTTAGATTAAAATGTTTATCATGAAAAAATATTTTATGAAAAATATTATATTTGAACCTGTTTTGCCCGAATGGGGGTGGACTCTCTAAGTACACAAATCAAAAGACTATGAAATTATACCATGGATATTAAAATATGCTTGGCGGTGAGTGTGATCTTGTTAAGGTTATTTTACTGATTAACGACCACTTGATGTGCATATGGTTATTATTATTTTGTAGATGTTATGTTTGACATTGAATGAATGGTGAATGCTCAACTATAATAATTTAAGTACCATGAATGAGAATGCACAGGTTTACTATTATATGTTGTCATGCATTAAGTTTTATATTGACACTGTTCCCTTTTAAATTTTTCAAGAGACTGTACCTTATATGTGATTTATCCAATGCTCTATTTTTCTTTTTCAGGTCAGTGAAATTGTAGTTAGATATATAGTGATTTTTATGTATTTAAGTCCCTTTAATGTTTGTAACAGATGCAGGGGATCCATAGTTATATATTATAGGAGTTTTATGATTGTAATAGCAATATTAATATATGTAAGATTTTATTCAAAAAGTTGAATTATATTAAAATAAAGTCTTACAGTAGTTTGAATCATTAATAATATAATCGGTTATTCAATTGAATATTTTATTAGTATGTGGAGTTGTAATCGGTATTTAGATTTATTATGGACTTTATTGGTATTAAATTTATCCAGATCCTAGTATCGATCCGGTCCATGAAAACGGACTGTGACATCTTGCCATTTTCTTTTATACTTATTGACTGTGAATCCAAATTATTAATTTGACTTAGCTTGTATTGATTGCAATCTTAGTAATCCATACATATTTTTGCTTGGTAAAAGAATTCAGCTTCGCATAAATAAACTTAAAATATAAAATTTATTTATAAATAAATTTTAATAGAATTCATTCGTAAATGAATTTTCATGTTTCGTATGATTAATCTAAATCATATAATTCAATTAAAACCACATAATAATGTATGAAATAAATTTATAATTCAAAATTCATTTGCTTTTGTTTCATAAACTATTCCTTTACAAAAATAAAAAATGAATAACAATTATATTTATTTTATGCTATATAATTTTTTTATATTTTTGTTAAAATATATATATAAAATAAAAATAATATTAATAAAATTATTACATTTAATTTAGTAATAAATGTATATTTAAGTTGACTCTCTCTCCTCAATAATAAAGAATTACTAAAAAAATATTAAAATAAACTATAGAAGTATTAAAATAAAAAACACAACAATAAGAAAATATTTTTTTAAATGGTTATGGTAAAGTATGATAAAATAAATAAGTAAAAAAAATTGAAAAATTGACTTCATAGAAGAAGAAGGATAGTTTTGTCATTCAAAGTTAGATTGCTTAGTTTTATAAAATTCATTTAAAAATTTTATCTTTCTCATGGAATTTGGTGAAGTTATACTCAATTTCACAGAATTGATGTTCTATAATTGAAATTTTTTTTTTCATTCCAAACATAAAATATAAATTTATAAATAAATTCAATAAATTTTTATAGAATTCATTTGTTACAAAGAAAGATGTAATGAAGAAAGACTTGTGAATCTCAAAGACAAAAGAGGAAAAAAAAGAATGTTACAGCATTTTTACTCATAGCTTGCCTAAAAAAACTAATGATGCAACAATACCCTTTATCACTTGAATTTAATTTCTACTGTTGAGGCTATATAATATTTTTTTTCTTCAATTATTCTTATTTTTTTATATATCTTAAAAAGAGACTTCAAACTGATGTATAATTTATGAAATTTTTTGACTTTGCATTTTCAAGCTAGGATGAGTGTACTGGAGAGGCCTAATAGCCTAGCTTTAGATGCTTGTCTATGTTAAGTTTTTTTTTGGATTTTAAGTAATAAAAGAAATATTGCTGATAAAAATAAAAAAACATAGTGGCCTGCCAGTCAACCTACAACTTCTGCAAAACAAAGTCTGCAACTGCTAAGACTTTATATACAGAGATTTTGAACAAAAATAGTTGATAAGATATCCCTGTCTAAATTCTAAAGCTATGCCAGAAAATGCCATAATCGAATCGGACTAATGTAATCAAATGCATTTTTAGTCGGACATTGCATTCCTTTCCACTACAGCATATATCAAACATACATCAAGAATTACAGCAACCAACTTCAGAGTGAGTTGCAATGAATATCTTCCATGTTTTCATTCATCTTGGAGTGATGCTAGGAACAACTCCACTAATAAGGTCGCTGCCGGAAACATCTGATGAAACGTACGGATGCTTCATCATCGACGATGAAGGTGATGAAGTCACTGTCTTTTCATCATTAGAACTCATTGTATCTTTTATTTTAGTATCAGATTCTGGCATCATAAGCCAGATACTCTCGAGTTCTCGGACCACATCAACTATTGAAGGTCTCAAATCTGTCTCATCCTGACAGCACTTGAGGGCCAAATTCAAAAACTTCTCCACACAATCAGAAGGATAAGAACCCATTCGTCCATCGATGACTGAGAATATCATACCAGATTGATATGAAATATTGACCTGATACAAATAAAAACCACAAAATTACAAGTATAGAACTGTATATATAAAATAAACAGAATTGTGACAAATTTTGCTCTAGAGATCATCTACAAGTACAACATAATTGTATACTTCAAAATGGAAAAAAAAAAATGATAATATAATTACTAAAACAATAAAAAGAGAATCATAGTTGAAAAGGGTTAAGAAAGGATATATTCTTGAACTTCTTCCTTCATTCTTCAAATGATGTTTATTTAAGATTTGGAGACACCTAATTTTCTTGGTAAAAAGACTTACTCGTGAGAATGTCATAGCTCACAACCAAAGTAATATTATGCTTGTACATTAGAGAGGATGATAGCGGTTGTGCAAATATTACCTCCCGAACAATGTTTTTCCCATGTGAGATTGGTTGCATCCCAGTCAACAACTCCAGAAATACAACGCCAAGGCTATAGACATCACTCTTGTCTGTCAATTTATGTGTCAGAAAATATTCTGGGTCAAGGTAACCCTGCAAAGTAAGCAAGATTTTTTATATATCAAAATGTCCCACCACTATCAAAAACCTTTGATATTATTATTTCAAGAAAATTGATTTAACTGGTCTCAAACTACTTTTTCAACTTGTTCATTCTTTTAAATAAGGCTATGAATAACTTGCTATTTAAACAACATAATTGAAAGCACACAGTAACTATTTTTTTTTTTCACTGTAGAATGAAGTTAATGGATCAACTTATCAGAAGATGATATTTTTCATGGCATTCACCTATAGGTGATTTAATTGCTTTTGGGTTTATACAAATGCAGGTTAATACATCAGTTTTCTCCGACATGGCCAGAGGTAGACATTTTACACACTTTAATTGCAGAAAAAGCGAGAGAAGGAAGATTGAGATGAACTGCCAGATAAAGACAACTGTTAATAGAGAGTATAAATATTGTAGACTTACTGGAGTGCCCTTTACAACTGTAGAAACATGGGCTGGCACAGACCCTTCAGTATCTGGAACTGGGGCAAGTCTTGAGAGTCCGAAATCAGCAACCTTCGCATTAAAACTAGAGTCAAGTAAAATGTTGCTTGCCTTGATATCTCGGTGAAAAATTGGAGGATTGGCTTCAGTATGTAGGTATGATATGCCCTTCGCTGAACCTAAGGCAATTCTCAATCTCATTGCAAAACTCAAGGGTTCTTTAGACTTAGCTGCAACACCACACTAGGTTTATCAACTATGTGCTCATCATATAATCGTATGGAAATCTCACATCAGTTCTTATATTTTATAAAGAAAAGAAAAAGATATGCTCTTTAGTTGATTCTTGCTTATTATAGTTTTCAGAAATGAATGATGGAGCATAATGAAGACAAAGTCCAAAAGGGAAATATGAGATTTACCAGAAAGATGATCTCTAAGAGTGCCATTTGGCATAAACTCATAAACCAACATCTGCAGGCACAATGGAAATACAGTTGAGCTTTACCTGAATGATAATTTTTAACGCCATTGAAGCAAGAAAGAGGATATAAAGTAATTATATGTGGCATATTATGCCAAAACTTTTCTTATGGATGGAGGCAATATTGGAGTTGTAGATAAACCTTGCTGAACCTCAAATACCATTTCTAGAAGGAAACTCTTTCTTTTTTTTTTTTTTTTTTTGCTTGAAATCTAAAATTCTGGAAAGATACAGGAAGCTACCTGTTCACCTTCTTCATCACAATATCCAGTCAAAGAAACAAGATTTCTATGATGTAGCCTTGACAACAATTCTATTTCTGTTAAGAACTCTTTCTCACCCTGTAAAGAATGCTCCTGAGCACGTTTGATAGCCACAAGTGTACCATCAGCCAGGATGCCTTTGTAAACTTTTCCATATCCTCCTTGACCAACTTGAGCGGAACTGCTAAAATTGTTTGTTGCCAGGGCCATTTCAGAATAAGAAAAGTCCTTCACACCATCAATTTTTATGAAGGCTTTAGATGCTATACATAAATAAGGCCACAAGTTAGAGATGGAACTGTTAAAACCAATAAAATTTCATTTTCAAACACTAGAGCAACATTACATATCAATCTCAGAAAATTGCAGCTATGTTTTGACCATTTACAAGTCCATAGAATAAACAAAAATGACATGAGAATTTGCAGAATTGATCCAACACTTCCGGAAAATCATGGAGAAAAATTAATATTTACAGAAACAATATGTTCAGGGGAATAGAAACACTCACCATGACGCCTTTTGGAAATTGTACGGTAGTCCTTCGTATATATCCTCAGGATAAGAAGTGAAATAATTGCAGATAATGTAACTGTTCCAGCAATCGCACCCAGTATGATTCCAGCCAGGGCACCCTTGCTTATATTGGATGATGATGGTGAGGTAACAACCACTGTGAAGTAATAACAACCATTAGCATAAAAATATCAAAGTTATGCATCAATTTTATCATGTGCATGTGTTAAAGGTGAAGATTTTTGAAGGAAAGTAGTTTATTGTTGTCATTCACACTATCTTTATACAATTCTATTCTATATATACACAAAGAATGATTCTAACATGGTAATAATCTAAATAGGAAACAAACCTAAACTAGAAAAGATAATTTTCCACAAATCTCTACACTACACTCCCCCTCAAGTTGGTGCAAATATATTACACATGCCCAACATGCAAACCAAAGGATGAAACAACTTGCTACTCAAGCTCTTCGTGAAAACATCAGTTAGTTGTTCTTTTGAAGCCACATAGAAACTTTAATGGAACCTTCAACTATCTTTTCCTTTATAAAATGACGATCAATCTCTATGTACTTAGTTCGATCATGCTTGACAGGATTATTCACTATACTGATGGCTGCTTTACTATCACAAAACAAATATGTATCTGCTGTTTCAAACAACTTTAATTCTTTCATCACTCTACGCAACCATAGAAGTTTACAAATTTCTTGTGTCATGGCTCTATACTCAGCTTCTGCACTGGACCTAGCAACCACAGTTTATTTCTTGCTTCTCCAAGTGACCAAGTTTCCACCAAGAAAAACACAATAACCTGAGGTCGATCTCCTATCATCAAGGGAACCAGCCCAATCTGCATCCGTATAGCTTTCTATTTTCAAATGACCATGTTTGGAAAATAACAACCCTCTATTTGTTCAAATATCTCAAAATTCGATGCACGGCTTCTAAGTGAGATTCTAGAGGATCATGCATATACTAGACTCACTAGACCAACCAATCTCTGATATCTACCTACATCGACTGGACTTCCCACTCCAGCTTGAAGCTTGTGATTAGCTTCAATGGGTGATTCTGCAAGCTTACATCCCAACATATCAGTTTCTTTAAGGAGATCAAGAATATACTTTCTTTAAGAGATGAAAATTCTTTTTCCGATCTAACAACTTCAATTCCAAGAAAGTATCTCAACTTTTCCAAACTCCTTGGCTAACAAATTTCTCAAATGAGTCATTTCTTCTTTTTTATTCCCTGTCACCACTATATCATCAATATAAACAATAAGTAATGTGATCTTACCTGCATGATGTTTAATGAACAAAGAATGATCAGCATCACTCTGAATATACCCAAAAGAAAGCATGGCTCTACTAAACCTTTCAAACCATACTCTTGGTGACTGTTCAGCCTATATAATGACTTCTTCAACTTGCATACTTTTCCTATAATATTGTCATCAACAAATCTTGGAGGGATCTCCATATACACCTCTTCTCTCAAATCTCCATGTAGAAAGGCGTTTTTAACATCAAATTAATGTAGCTCCCAGTCAAGGTTGGCTACACAAGACAATAAGATTCTGATAGTGTTCATCTTAGCTACGGGGGCAAATGTTTCCTGGTAATCAACTCTATAGGTTTGACTGAATCCTCTAGCAACCAATCTAACGTTGTACCTCTCAATTGAACCATCTGCCCTATGTTTAACCGTGAACACCGATTTACATCCAACCGGTTTGTTCCTTGGTGGTGAAATTACAAGATCTCATGTCTCGTTTTGTGCTAAAGCTCTCATCTCCTCAACCATTGCAGCCTTTCATTTTGAGTCCTGTAATACCTCTCGCCAATCCTGCGGTATAGAAACAAAAGAAACAGACAAAACAAAGACTCTATAAGAAGGAGACATAGCATTATAGGAGATAAAATGGGAGATGGGATGTTTGGTGCATGTTCTAACTCCTTTTCTAAGGGCGATAGGAATATCAAGGTCATTGTCAAAAGGGCTAGAATCAAGATTAGAAACAAAATCAACAAGGATTAAAGAAGACTCATCAGTTTCTTGTGCTTCTGTATTTTCAGAGAATGAAATTGGAGAGGACGGTTGATCAGAGGTCTCATGCTCGACGGTTGCATCTATATTAGTCTGTCGAGTGTAAGTTTTCAAATCAGGTCTATCCAATCTTCCTAGAGTTTTGGGTGCTTGGTCTCTCTTATTGTCTATTTCTATTGGAATCTCCCCATGGAAAGGAATGTCATCTATCACCTCTTTCTTCTGATACTTCTCCCCCTGAAGAGGTGATTGAACAGAAAAATAAGGCTCAAACTCTCTAAAGGTAACATCCATACTCATAAAATATTTTTTAAGGGAAGGATAATAATGCTTGTATCCTTTTTGAGTAGTAGAGTAACCAACAAACACACACTTCAAAGCTCTAGGATCTAATTTGCTTGGACTATTCTAATGAACAAAACAAGCACAACCAAAGATTTTAGGAGGCACAATATAAGAATTTTTTCCTTGAAGAACCTCTAATGGAGTTTTAAAATTCAAAGTAGGAAGAGGCATACGATTGATAAGGTAAGCAGCAGTTAAAATAGCATCCCCAATATGGATTGGAAAGATTCATAGTGAACATAAGTGACCTAGCTACTTCCAATAAATACCTATTTTTCCTTTCAGCTACTCCATTTTGAGCACTAGTATTGACACAACTAGTTTGATATATGATACCGTTTGAATCTAAATAGGTATGAAAAACTGTATTCATGTATTCAGTACCATTATCAGTTCTTAGAATTTTAACATGCGCATCGAATTGGGTTCAAATCATTTTATGAAAGTTCTGAAAACACGAAAAAACTTCGCTTTTTGTTTTCATCAAATAAACTCAAGTCAATCTAGTGCAACAATCAATAAAGGTTAAAAACCATCTATATCCAGAAAGAGAAACAGTTTTAGTAGGACCCCATACATCAGAGTGAATGGTAGCAAAATGAACCAAACTTTTATTATTAAGTGGAGGATAAGAATGCCTTGTGTGTTTGGCAAGTTCACAAGCATTACATACTAAAGAATCCAATTCACATTTAGTAACTAAAGTGGGAAACACACATCCTAAAATAGAAAAAGAGGGATGGCCTAATCTCTTATGCCATTGAACAACTTCATGAGAAGGATTTCTAGAAGTTTCTAAGAAAGCTTGACCGGTACCCAGATTTGAAAACTGACAAACGTCATCCAAAAGATACAATCCATTGCGCAAGCTAACACTGGCAATCGTTCTCTCCGTGTTCAATTCTTGAAAAACACAATGAGTAGGGTAAAAGGTTACTTTGCAATTAAGCGCTTTCGTGACTAAGCTAACAGATAACAAATTAATGGGAAATCGAGGAATATGGAGAATGGGAGAGAGTTTAATATTGGAAGTACAGTCAATAGAACCTGTGCCAGAAATCGGTACAAAAGAGCCATCCGTAATACGAATTTTTTCGGTACCTTGATACTTAGAATATGTGAGGAAATGGTTGATAGAGCCTGTTGTATGTTTATTTGCTCCTGAATCTATCACCCAAGAGGGTTTTGCAATTTTCGCAAGAGAGGTAAGAAAAGTATTACTTGAATTAACAAAATTAGAAGCTGCAGCAGATGAGGAAGATTCAAGCTATGACAACAACCGTTTCAATGACTGAATTTCTCTATCAGAAAAGCTACCAGCAGTAGATGGTTCCTCAGACAAAGCTCCACTATTAGATACGTGGTCTAGACGAACTGACTCGCTTCCCTCCGCGCCCTCTAGTTGGGCGTCCATTTAACTTCCAGTAGAACTCCTTAGTATGTCGATTCTTCCCACAATAGTCACAAAGCAAATGATCTTTATCTGAAAAACCTCCCTTTGCAGCCTGTATTTGTTCTTTTGTTGAATTTGCAATCAACCCTACTTTATCCAATGTAGATCTGTAAACCATAGCACTCCTCCTAGTCTCCTCTTGCTGCATAAATGAATATGCCTGTTGCAATGATGGAAAAGGATCCCGTCCAAGAACCTGGACTCGAATCTGATCATACTCATTATTTAGGCTAGTTACAAAACCATACACTCATTCGACCTCAATCAACTTCTGAACTTTAGTCGCATCATCAGCACATTTTGCTTGAAACTCTTGATAATAGTCCAGTTCCTGCCATAACCCACTAAGTTCAGCAAAATATTGGGTGATACTCAGATCTCCCTGCTTGGTTTCATGAACTTTTTGTCGCAGTTCATACCTCTGAGCATAGTTTCTAACTTGCGAATAAGTTTGTGAAGCAGCATTCCATATTTTCTTAGCTGTATCAAACAGTAAATATCCCTGTGAAATAGAAGGCCGCATAGAATTTATTAGCCAAGATATAATAAGGAAGTTTTCTGATTTTCACTTATTATAATCTGGATCTGTAGAAACTGGTTTTAGCGCTCCATCATCAAGATATCCCTACAAACCTCTAGCCTCAATAAATAGCAAACAAGAACGAGACCACACAAAGTAATTTGTGCCATCTAACTTTACTGGGCTAATCTGAAGTGAAGGATAATGAAAAATTACGTCTACTTTTTTTCCGTCACCCATTATTGTCAATCTAAACAATTCAATAGCCGATTCAAAAGAAATTACAGAATCAGAAAAACGCAAGCACGGCTATAGTGAAAAAAAACATAGACACGACAAAACGCAAACACGGCAGTAGTGGTATCTACAACAAAACTACCACAAAAAATAAAAAACTGGACTGAATGTCTAGTGGGTCAGGATCGCAGCACCAAAACGAAGCCACCGGAGCAAGATTCGTCGGCAGAGGTCATCGGAAAAACTGCTGTATGCGCCGGTGCGTGATGAAAGGCCAGAACCTTCTGGCAGCACGTGTGCACATGTGCGTGACCGGACAGCGACAGGGTCGATGGGGAACAGCCGATCAGCGGCTGCTCCTCCTTCTGAGGTGGGCGGTGAAGTTCAACAACCTCCTTTGGCGGCGGCGCTAGCAACTCAGCCTTGTTGCCGAAAAACCCTAGGCCGGAAAAACGCAGCTGGGCTCTGATACCATGTAGTTTTTGAAGGAAAGGAGTTTATTGTGTTATTCTTATCTTCTCTATACAATTTCTATTCTATATATACACGAAAAATGATTCTAACATGGTAATAATCTAAATAGGAAATAAACCTAAACTAGGAAAGATAATATTTTACAAATCTCTACAATTTAGAATGTAAATTAATCTTTTATAGACCATAAAATGCCATCTTATATCAGCTGGAAAAGTAAGAGCTAAGAATAATTGTGTACACATCTTTTTACGTTTTCCCAATTCTAATTCTAAAGATGCGTAGATAATTGAAGTGATGCAATTTTCTCAGAAGTTAAATGCTCGATATACTCCACATTTTGCTATAAATATCTGATCTTGTAGCATTTTACTATCCCTGAATCATTAATTACTCACTCAAAAAACCACATAAAAGTAGAACATCTTCTCCATTTTACCTTTTATGTTAACATTTTCAGAAGGTAAACTGTCACAATGGATAATGTACATGGTTGAGTGTAATCAGAAGACATCATTCTCAATTCTCTTTATTCCTATTCCTATATTTAGCAAATTCATCTACTAATTGCATAAGTAAACCTTTTAGTTTAATACACACACAAACATTCTGAGCCATTTTAAGAAATCTTTAGGACAACTTGGAGTTTAATAGTCAAATTAGTATCGTTGCAATTGATGAAACAAAATTAAGCATTTTAACACTGGTAGATTATACTTTATTTGGAGAGTTCCTCTCAGTTATTGAATTTTTTTAGCTTTTGAACCATATCTGTTTTTTGTTCTCCGAGAAAATAATCTAACTAGCATGTCCTATAGTGTGGAAACCAATATACAATATGGTAAACGTAATAGCATTTGCTGCTAACAAATGCATGCATTATCTAGTTAAAAATTTACATAGAGTTGAGAGGCATCAGTACCATTGTTCAACCCAACTACAACGAGGATCGATGCACTCAGCTCCAGCAGATGTTGGAGATGAGAACTTTATAACCTGCAAGACAATAAAAGGAAAAAAAAAAAAAAAAAAAAAAGGAAAAGCAAATTCTAACTGGGTTAGAGATGAATTAATTGTCCAAGTACATATAATTCAAAACTACAGGCTTTATTAGTTATAATTAAGCCCAAATTTTGCAGGCATGAGTTCTCATGCTAAATTAATTTAATACAGTTCGTGCCTCAAACTGATTTTGTTATAATTCTTATGCTATGGAATTCAATTTATTTCGTCTTCACTGAATGTTCAGTCCAGAAGAAAATTCAAAATTTACAATGCTTGACCATGGAATAACTGAAATGACCAATAAATGGAAGTCCACACAACACCATAGTAGAGATTGTAAGTAAACAAAATTGCCTTGGAGAAAGAAAAATTCGATGCTTCGCTACTATAATTAGCAACTCTAGCGAGTATGCTATGCATAATTGTCAGCTACCAATCTGTTTTTCCCTTCTTTTTAAATTCCTCCATTAGCCTGGTGGTTATAATTTGATATGTAAAACTAAAAATACCTTCAAAAGCACCCTATCATTATTGTTGATGTAGCCATGCCATTCCTCATCAGATGGATAACCACCTGCAAAATCCTCTAAAACTGGAGTCCTATACAAGATAAATAAAATCAGTAATCACGCAAAAATTGACCGCAAAACTCAACAAACTAGAAAAAGAACAAGAGACCTCATCTTGAGACAGAATGTAGAGGGAATAGGCTGTGCATCAGGAAATACATCTTTGATATGAGGAATATTAAACCGCCTTTCAAAATCTTCTTGGTACTTAATTTTCCAGTCAGGATCGCTAAAATCAACCGAGGAATTCTGCTTGCTAATCTCAGCAAAGACGCCACTTCTCTTAGCGATTCTACTCAAATTCGATAAAGAGAAGCCACAGGAGCGATGAAAGTGACGAGAAGGCTTTAAGTGATGAAGTGAAGTAAGTTTAGGACCCGCGATCGCAACATGCGAGATAGACTCCATGAAAAAAGCGAAGATTTCGATGCCTTTTCACTTCAAAGTAGAATGTGCGTATGAGTTTTTTCTCTCGCTTTCTATTGTTTGTTCGGAGAATGAGAAAGGAGTTAATGTAATGGAAGAGAGCGAAGAGAACGAGGGAGCGGGAGAGAGAGAAAAACAGAGAGACTAACAAGAAAAACGGCAGAGTAGGCTTTTTGGCTGTTTACGAACTGAAGGCTGTGGCGTAAAGAACCGAGGAGCTGCCAGTTTTTGAAGTTCAACGGGGCCCTGCCTCTCTCTGACTAACAACGACCTTCTTTCTTGTTTTAATTTTCACACGAGATTTTGTTTTCTTCCTCTGATTTATTTATTGATGAAAAATTAATAATTTATATTTTTTCCCCAATATTTGGTGTATTCAGAAAAATCATCAAAATAAACTATTATCCTAGTTCAAAAGAGAAAATTATTTTTTGGCTGTTTTAAAAAATAAAAACTATTCATTATTAAAAATTTATAATCAAAAACAGTATATAAATCTATTGTTATATCTAATTATGATGATTATAATATAATTAGAAGTTCTCAAAAATCAATTTTAAAATAGTCTCGAACCAAGAAATTAAACATAAGTTGAACTCTATCACTCTAGCGTTAACCTTGAGAAAAATTGTCTTTTAGGTCCTAATAATTTATGGTAATATAACTAAGTTATAAATTAAATTAAAAGAAAATTTTACTAAATCAAGTAAAAACCAGAAGAACTGCAAAATTGATTTTTAGATTAAACTTAAAAATTAAATTTTTAAAGTAAAATGGTAAACTAGGGTAATATAGGTATCTTTTTTCTTAATAGACAAAAGAATAGATGACAAAATTATAAATTATTTTTCTTCACTAAAAAAAATTATAAATTATTTACATAAAATAAATCACTATTATTTCCAGGAAAAAAATAATTTATTTTATTTTTTTATCTCTCATGAAATAATATTTTATTTCTCTCTAAATTTTATAATCATTTAAATATCGAAATGGCCGCAGATTAATCCATTTTTCTTATTTGCAAACAATTTTTGTAAAAGATTTCAAAACAACGTCATTCAATTTTGTAAAAAATATTTTATTTCGTTGAAACTATCAATCTATGAGCTTTATTTATTTCAATATAATTTGAGGAAAATGCAAGCTAACATACAATACGTCTGAACATAATCACCCTGACTGTTAATATGGTTAGTATTATTTGTTTGTGACGTGCGGAGTTAGTTGTTTAATAGGTAGATATGCCATCTACTTTCATCCAATCATGCCCTCCATATTCGCATCTTGCTTTCAAACTTTACTCGCTCGCTCTATAATTTAATCGGAAGGGACATTTGTTTTTTTTTTTTTTTTTTGTTTTCTAATGCCCTTTTTGTTTCGCCAATGTATAAAATAACGGTATAACAATTTCATTGAATCAGTAAAAATACTTCGTGAATCTGAAAATTTAAATTCAAAATTTTTTATTTTTATATTTTTAAATATACGAGTTAAAAAATGAATCGAACCATACTTCATTAGTTTTAGATTTAAAAAAACAAAAAAAGAAAAGGGAAAATGCCTTCATGCAACCCTGTGGGACTGTTTGGCTACCTACAATCCCTAGGAAAGAGTCCAAATTTTCCATCATTTTCCTTGGCCTTTTTCTCTTTATTGAAGAATAACCCAGGTTGATTTGTACACTTTCACATAGCCACCACTGGTGGTAGTTTGTTTGGAAGGATAGAAATGAAGAACCAAAGAAAGGGGTAGGTGAGAAAAGGACGGAAAGGAAGGTATTCTTTTCCTTTTCTTCTAATAACCAAAACCAAACGAAATTCAAATTCTTATGAGGTTTAATGATTAAAAAAAAGGTCTGCCATTTTGACAATTGTAATCAAATTCTTTTAATTTTATTAATTAATTCTTTTTAACTACAATTATAAATGTAAAAAAAATATTAAAATAGTTATTAGCAGAATTCATATATAGTAAATTTATTTCTAAATGAATCAAGTAGCAGTAAATGTTACAGCTTTCTCAAAAAAAAAGGAGAAACAACGTTCCAAACACAAAAAAAAATTTAAATAATATAAATGGTTAGGTTTTATATTAAATATTTTATATTTATTCTTTAATATAAAATATAATCAGTAATAAATTTACAGTAGTCATTAAATAAGGCTATATAAGTATTTTTCGAATGATAACTAAATCGATACTGTCTTTCCTTCGGGACCTCCACTAAATGTCTTCCAATTTGGAAGAATACAAACTTGTAACTTGTTTGTGAGCTCCAATATGAGAAAAACATTGTATTTCCTTCAATTATTTCCATCCAACTAAGTAAAAGAAAGTTAAATTATCTTTCACCTTTCTTTTCTTAGCCTTTTTCCGTCCACTTTTCCTTTAAACCAAACACGGGCTAAGCATAGTTGAGTTGACCATATATTACGAGGACAGACTTCTGACTTGTCCAACCTGTCGCCAATTAGAATTTGATCAATCTGAGGACAAAAGTGTCCGTTGCCGCTTTGGAAATCAAGAAGAAAGAGAGTGCGTCAAACCTCCACATTCCAATTTCCATCTTTTTCAGTTTTTCACAAACAAAAATTTAAAATTCCAACGTGAAAAATGAGTGAGAAAATAATAATAATAAATTTTAAAATTAAAAATGTTAAATATAAATATGTTATAACATTTTGAATTCTCAATGAATAATTAAACTTTTATTGTTAAAACGAAATGTTAAATTTTTATGTGAACTATTGCAATCTTATTAATAAAAAGATGCTACATTTAGTTTTAAAAAAGTACATTTTAATTTTATTATTATATTTTTTAAAAAGAAATATACTAAAATTGTAATTATTCAATTTAAATTAATACAGACAATAATAGAAAGACAATACTTCTCTTACCAAATATAAAATAAAATTTTTATAATTAAAATAGTACAATAAGATGATCCGACTATCTAATAAGAAAGCGTAATGAAAATTTGAAAAATAAATTTAAAAAATTGATACATATTTAAAGTGATTGACTAATTAAATTGTTTCAATTTTAAACGCATAACTTGATTATTCATGAATTAATCATTTATGATCAATAAAAATAATTTCACCAATAAATAAATTAATTGATATGCTTAAACTATTAACTTGATATATTTAAAATAATATTTTCTTTAATTAGTAATAGCAAAAAAATGAAAAAAAATAATTTCTTTTGTAATTTAGCTTATAGAAATATTGAAAACTCCTAGTTTATTATTTAATTTAGGTATTTTTTTAAATGATTAAGATTTTCTAATTAAATATTATAGTCTCTTGTTAATATGGTAGCTTAATATCAATTTTTTAATCATTTATTCATGCTATAATATTAAAAAATTAATTTCTTTTTTTTTTGTAATTTTAAATTGGAATTGAATCTAAAGGGATCTTTGATATTTAATTATAATATTTTATTTTGTGCACATGACAAGAAAATGGTGTATGCATGACGTATGCAAAAATAAAGTAAGATTGTCCTCTTTTCCAACATTAAAAAAAAAGCATTGTTTTTGTTGTTTATGATTTGATAGATGCGTATTCTTTTTTTTTTCCCCTAATTTAATAATTTCTTCTTTTTACTTTATATTTAAAAATATGAGATTCTGAAAACATATTATACATGCAATTATTCATCATTCGCATCATTATAATACGAATTAATTAATTATACATGCAATTACTAAATACGGAATTTTATTAGCGAGAGTTGACAAGACAGCGAGTGACCGAGCGCATGCCGCATGGCCGTCTATGCTTTATAGGCCATGTGTTACGTAATTGATAAACCACCACTCGCATGCTACTTTGCATAAGCAAAGTAAAGAATGTATTTATCGAAGTCGGAGCACCACATCATGAATGATAATACTAATTTTGATGAATAGCTTAACGGTTAGAAGTATTTGCGAATTTAATCACTATCCATGAGTTGCATTTTTTTCAATTTAAATTTTTTAAAGTTAATTCTTTTATTTTTAAAATAGACATATGAGTAATTTAATACTAATTGATACTTGTTAAAAAAAAAGAATTAATTGACATGAAAATTCTTCTAATTGAATGAAGTCCAAAGGCCTAGATTTTGAGCCATAAATAGAAATATAGGCATTGGCCCATTGGACTTGAGAAGGAACAGAAGCACCAAACCCCAGTATATATATAATATGTGCACCCTACAACTAACCATTGTAGGGCCTGAAGCAAAGGGTAATTGACATTGTCCATACATAGACACACACACATCACGTCACACGTGGGTTACTGTTCCTTATTTTGATTTTGCTTTAAGGCCAACCCAAACAAAAATCCCCTTTCAAGTAAAGCACTACTTAATCTGGCTAAAATTGTATCTTGCAATCTTGTATTTCCCACGTACACTCAGAGATATTTGGCGCCTAAATTTGAATAATCCAACTAAAATAACTTCCCTAACGATCATTTACTCTTAAAAACATCTAACCTTATGTCGTCTTCATTCCAACTGTAGAAAAATCCTTGGCACCCCACATGTGCTAATCCACCAATGTGTGTGTGTGTGTATATATCAAAGACCAAACAGTAAGACAAGTAAAGCCTAAAAGTTCAACATGGACCAGCAACCTAAATACAAGAAAGCAGATATACTAGGTTTTAAACTTTTAATTTAGTAGAATATTCTATAATCTGGTCTAGTCTTTAGCTCTTTCAATTCTAAAATTTCTCTTGACTAATTTAGTGATTCTGTATGTTTTCTTTCACGATTTTGCAGATTTGTCTGAGCTAGCTCAAATTTCATTGCATTATCCATCGGTGAATGTATAAATTTCTTGCTTTCTTTCTTGTTTCATGAAGTAGATAGAGCACATTAAAGACACCTTTAATCTTTATTTAACGTATTATTGTACACTAGAAGCAGTCTCTCAGTAAAAATATAGAGAAAGTTACATACATCAACTCTCTTCGAAACCTATAAATATGAAATGTTTCATAGAGTGATTTTCTCTTTTTAATATATTATAATTATACTAATTGTGGTCCTAATGTTACAGATTGATAAAAACAAGCAAACATTGCATCCAATAATGTCAACTGAGGAGTTGAAGATAAGAGGGGAGCTAGAGATGGACATAGAGAACGATTTAGAGCAAGAACTTAAAGATGGAATATACCATCTTGCGCTAAGACTACACAGGCTATATCAGCAAAAAAAAGAAAGGAACACAAGAGAAATATCAGAATCTCATCAAGAAAGAAGGAACACAACACTCTCTGAAATAAATATAAGCATAAAATTAGAAGGAGGAACCAAGATTGAAATAAAAGAAACAAAGAAAGAAGCTTCTTATCAAAAGGGCATTAATAACAGGCCAAGAACTGCAAAGTCAGATCAGAATTTTCAAGGATCGCTTGATAGTAAGAAGTTTGATTGGGCAAGGAGTTTAAGATCATCAGGTTCGGTTCCTACACCCATTAACAAAAGAAAAACAATAACCAATTACTCTGCAAGTCATTATAATCTTTACAATGCTAGAAGAAATCTCACTAGTGCTGCAGGATTGAGAAAAGGGAATCATGCAAGCGATGAAAATAATAAGGCACTTGAATTGGGATGGAAATGTTGAAACAATGAGTGAGAATTTTAGTTTAATTTCTTAAAGTCGTTGATTGTTGATTTGGATATGAGAATGCTGGTGATGATTTTTTTTTTTTTTTTGGATTTTAGAGAGTGTATTCGAACTTGAATCTATTTTCAGGTGTGTGAAATACTGTTCATGCCATTTGCTTGTAAGTACATGTGAAAATAAGTAATTAGAAGTCTGCTGCATTCTTATTAGACAATTAATTAGGACTTGGGAGTGTTTTTTTTTTTTTTTATTCCATGATATTTGTGTTTGTTTCTAATCCTTTTTGAGTGTTTCAGAAGTAAATAAACATGTTTTCTTGATTGTTATATGTAGCCTTTCAATCTTTATTATTGTGGATCTCATTTATATTAAATTGTGTTTTTTAAAACGAAAAATTAAGTATTGAAATTTTCTGATCGTAAAATTATTTAAAAGGCCATCAGCTTATTGTTGTTATTAAACACCACATTCATCAAGAAAAATGAGGTCAAAAGATTTTAAATTGTTGTTAAGCTCTAATTATTTATTTAATGGCCGTGTTGTGTTTATATTTAAATATTGATATATCATTAAATGCGTCGAATTGGTGTTAACTCTAAATATATCACGTGTTAAATCAATCAGTATCGAATCCAATACACCAGTCCGTTTTGACACCGTACGCCGATGAGAAATCCCTTTCGTCAATCAATGTTTGGGCTAACAGGTAGTGTTGTTGGGCTAAGGTTTGAGAGAAGGCTTGGCCTGAAAAAATGTTGGGTTCAGGCTTAGCTCTTTACTTATAGTAGAAGCATCTACTATTTAAAGCCCGCAAGTACTGAGGTGAATCCCATGTATTTATCCTCAAGAAATTGTGCAATTTTTCAACCTTCCATTCACCACATAACTCTGTGTATAGATGATGAGTAGTGCAAAAAATATAGCAAGCAGTCTCATTTTGATTTGCTAAAATTAATTTTGAAGTTGTCTATGTTGTCATAGTTTGAAAAATACTAATAACAATTTTATATATTATGAAATAACAAATACTCTGTATCTATAAAGAGTAGTGATAAGTCAATGTCTAAATTCAGTAAAATCAACAGAAAAAAAATTATGAAAATGGATAATATGAACCCGCATTTAGTTAGTCTTTTTACTTATATGAGTAGTGAAAGTTCTTGAATTCAAATTCTACCGACCATGAGTATTTTTACTAATTTCCAATGGTCATAAGCTCAGCTAATTAAAAACGGTCAAATTTGTGGGCTTGTGGGACTGACATAATAACATCCCACAAAACAGAAAACAAGAATTTGGAATCCCACTAAAAGCTAAATCTTAAAAAAAAAAAAAAAAATTAGAATTTTTGATTGGGCAAATTGTCATATAATATAGCCTTGCATCTTTAGGACTGTCAAAAGGCCTAAACGGCATCTCCAAATGTAAAAAACCCATAGCTTCTATCAAACTTTTTTTCCTTCTGATTGTTAAGTATTTTCTTGCTTTCCAAAAGTTGGCAATCCGAAGGAATCTTTACAATATGAGCCCCCACCCCCCAAAAACACCCTTCCTCTTCTCTTTCTCTTTGCATAATTGCATTGCTTCTTGTGTTCTAATAGACTATGACATGTCTAGGGAAGAGTATATAAAGCTACCAAGATTCTCTCAAATTTTTTTTATTTTATTTTAAATTTTCGAAACCTTGAATTAACGAATATGCACCCATCATCAGATTAAATCTACGAATGTAAAATTTATTGCAATTTAAGAGATACCCACTTGATTAAATGTTGTAATTACAAATTATAACGTAAGTTAAATATTGTAGGAGAATTTTAATTATGTACAATAATTATAATAGGGAGGGGGCAAGTCAAATTAAAACTTTTGCACAAGGCCCTTGTTTTGAAGAAAAAAAAAGGGGGGATAGGATGAAGTCAAAATATAAAGAAATGGCCTAATTTTTTATCATCAACCAAAGAAAAAAATTAAATTGAATTAAATGGTTCTTTAACAGAGATACTATAGTGCAATTAAACATAATTGAATCTTAAAAAATATTTTAAAAATTAGAATAAATAAAACAAATTGATTTGAAGTTTCTTTGGAATATATTTTCACAATTTCAAATCTAAACTGCCGGTTTTAAATTAAATCATTGATTTTATTTTCAAAAAATAAAAAATCGAAATTGAATCTTAAGTACATTGTTCTTAACCATGGTGGATTAAGAGTAATCTATATTAGTAGGAAATAATTGGATACTTAGGTAATGGGGGAGAGATAGGATCTAAAAGACCTTTTGGTCTTCAGGCATGAACCTTTGCTACTAGAAATAGAAGATGATTTGTAATTGAATTTAAATTGTTAATAATTCCATTGGTGAAATGACAATTTTGCTTATCTTATATATATATATATATATATATTTATCTAATTAGCTTTCATCACTAGAAAATACAAATTGTTCTCCTCGGCAGAAGAGCCATATAGCTCCAAGCGGTTGGGCTCTAAATAATTTAGTGATAACAAAACTTTCTAGTCACTTGCATAAATAGGCAGTGACCTAGTAGTGGTCAAACTTTACAATTTCTCACTTTAAAGCCTGCCCTAACTTCAAACATGGGATTTTTTTTTTTTTTAACTTGCTCAAATTTAGTACCTACTGTTCGTCTAATTAAGGCTGCTGTCTTATTACCTACATCAAAACCCTAATTGTAATATCATTGAGATATAAGAACCTACCCAAGGCCATAAATTTCTTTTGAAAGATTTGTTTGGTTTATCTAAAAGTTAAAGGGGTGAAGAAGTTGATGTAATAGTATAGTATTGATTCAAAGGGTCTGTTCAGTAAAATTATCTGTTTTGTTAGTTGTTAGCTATTTTAATGAAATACTAGAAGTTAAACCTTATATAGGTTAATTTTTTTAAAACGTTATTTTAACTTTTAAAAGCTGATTCAAACGTTATATTATAAAATACAGTAAAAAAAGAATAACAGTGTCAAAATGTTAAAAGCTACTACTCAACAGCTGAGCCAAAGATTAGTTCATATAATCTTTCTTCACTTCCATTTTCCATCTTCCATCATTAAGGATTTAAAGGTGTTTAAACTACGTAGCATCCATGTTTGTTACAACCTTCAAATCTTAAAGTAAAGTTAGAATGGAAGAGTTGGCAGGCAGATAAAATGGAAATCCCAATAGTAGAGAGACACCTAATTAATTTATTGGAGTCAAAAGAAGTTCACAGAATGAAGGAATAATTAGCAATTAAGGCAGCTATTGTGATAATTAAATTGATAATGATGAAGTAATGGAAAATTGGAAACACCTATGAGTTATGAGTTAATTGGCGTCAAATTACTGTCGGATTAGTGTAGTGTTTCTAAGCTACAAGTAGAACAGAATATTCCAAGTTTAATAATACTTTGATACTGTCTGAGAATTATCTCTTGAAGACATTCATGCACTGTTTTTAGCTAGCTAGGAACCATATAATAACATAAATTCAATGGATCAAGCCTTTCTTTTAACAGAATTCAATGGATCAAATCTGATGCAAGCCTCAGGTTTTAGTCTAATACAAATTTTTTCATATTCAAAATGGAGACAATTGGTTAAGCCATGTGCTCTAAATCAAACCAACTATTAGTTTAAACCAATCCACACTTGGCTCTATACATGCACCGGCTGGCTGGAATTTGACTCTTCCGGCAATGTGTTAGACTCAATACAAAGAAATTTTCATGAATTGAACTAGGTATAGTCATTTGGTCACTGAACTACTAACTCGATATCTTGAAAAATAACAAAAATTTTCTTAAACATAAATGATTGAAATGTATGAAGATACAAGTCTCAAATTGGTTAAACCACATTAATTATAAACATATCTTAAGTCGAGCTGAATACTAAGAAGTTTAGTAAGTTGATGAATGTAGCCTAATAATTTATTTATTTCACTAATTGCCCATTATAGATTGGTAATGATCAGAAAATTCAGATGTTTTGAATAGGCAAAATAAGCAGAAAAAGACAATACATGATCAGATTAAGAATAGTGTATGTATTGATCAATCACTATCTTGATCCAGCTAAGAAGAGCCATAACACCTTTGACTCAGATTCCCCACAAACATTTTTTTTTTTTAAAAAAGGACCACACAAATACATACATATATATATAAATATTTCCAGTATATAGTACTCAGCTTTAATTGATTCTGGTGTTTGATTTCCCTAATGAAGAAAAGGATCTTCATAGTGTATATGCTGTTGTTAATTTTTGGACACCTGAAGAAGCAAAAGCATCAATAGTTGAATACTATTCTTTCTTGCTAGTTAACTTGAAACATCAAACCCCATATATGGAACTGGTAAAACAACCTAACCTCCATGTTTCTTTACACCTTACCTTATATAAGCAATCAGGTTCCCTCTCTCTCTCTACATCACCTTTATTAACCATTTATTTGTTAATCAAAATTAATTAAAAAAAAATACACATAATAAAGCCAAAAAGAAAGATTGAATATGTATATTTAAGAAAAAGAGAAACAAACAAGAACTGGTTAATTTTAGTAGAGATTCTGTAGGGGATCTTAATGGGATTCTCTCTCTATATATTTATGTATATTCACTAAAAAAGCTGAAAAATGAAGGGAAATATTAGTTTCAAGAATTGAAGACAAAAGCTGTGTGCCCCTTTGATGTGTATTTTTTAGAGTTCCTGTTGCTGCTAGAGAGCCCACATGTTCCCTTTGAAGCTATTTATAATTTTTCACGTTTAAAAAAAAAAGAGAAATTTCAATTCAAGAGACCATGCTTTGGATCTATCGACTTTCTCGAACATGAACTTTAACCAACATTTGGAGTTTGGGTTCCCATGAGAGTATACAACTGTTCTTGCTGATGCATTAATTTTCTTTCCCAAGAGTATATACATTTTAATTTTAACAAATCAATAGAATAAACATATAAAATATATATATATATATATATCTGTGTGTGTGTGTGTGTATATAGAGACACATAAAATGATAAAACAAGAAATATTTGGTTCAGTTTCTTTCCTTCCCAAGGTGACCCATCAATGATCAAACATCTGGGATTTACCTTCTGTATCTGAAATGGATCATGTGATTATACAGTCTATAAAATAATTAATATCTTGAAAATTATTTACATATATATAATAAAAAAAAAATTAAAAATATTAAGAAAGAAAAGAGAAATTGAAAAAATAAAATATTATCATCATCAGCATCTGAGAAGTCTGATGACTGAAAAAGTAAATGCAGTGCAAATAGAGCAAAAGACTTAGCAGCAGAAAAACAGACCAGTAGGAGGCCCCATATGGAGTGTGAGAAGCCTTAAGTTTTGGTTGAGCATTAAAGTGTTATACAAGTACCTTCAAAAGACAAGCAAATGAAACAAAAAGGGAGAAGAGAATATCAAAGCTAGCTAACAAAATGTGTATGAGAAGGAAAGAGAGAGCAGAACCCCCATCTATTACAGCAACACCAACAAGCCTACCTCAAAAAAAAAAAAAATTCCACATTGAATAAATGGAGAAAGAAAATTTTTAAGTTTTTCTCAAAGAAAAACCTTTCTGTTTATCAAACCATATAATGAGCATATAGAAAGAGGAGAAATATATAAAAACAGAAAATGCAGCTTATGCATCATATGCAAATGCAAGAAAAAGTTCTGGGTTTTAATAAAATTCCAAGAACTAGAGCAACATCAAGAATATTCTTTGTCTTTATCGTTTTCTCCTAGTTTAGAGTACTTATCAATAGACTGAGATAATGAACTACCTATGAGATCAAAAAGCTCTATTGACTTACCAAATTTCCATGTAATTTAGTAGTAGTAGGAGAATAGTACTTAGTTGAGCTCACTCACTCACTCTTGGTGCAGAAAACAAAGCAAAATACCTCTGAAACTCATAAAAACCGAGGAAATTAAAAAAAAATGAAAAATAGCCATCATCATAATCATCATCATCATCAACATTAATCTTCTCTAGGGTACTACTCTAAAAACCCACCTGACTGACATAACATAAAAAAACCCACCACCACCGTCACCACCACCACCATCACCAAGAAAATACTAACAGAAAAGAAGAGAAACCCTAAAATTTAAAGGGAAAAAAGGAGGAAACTACCTAAGAATATCCTAAAGATAGATACCAGAAGAAAATGAGAAAAAAATTTCTCACCAAGTCTTCATTTTTAGGGTTTCTTACCCAAAGTGTGCTTGTTGTTATGCATCCAAACCTTAAGCACATGCCTTTTGACTCCAGTTTCATTACAGAACTGCTGCACCACTGCTTCATCATGTTTCTGAATTCTCCATCCCAATCTTTCCGCTAGTGATAACATTCTTTCCTTCTGGTCTTGCGTAAACTTTGTTCTAAACCTCTTTCTTGAAGAACCACCACCGCTACCAAATCCACCACCACTTGGATTTGACACATCTTCTTGATCTTCCCGACTTTGCCCTCCTGATGTCGATGGCAATGCTAGTGGCCGTTGTTGTGGCGGAGCTACGTGGAGGTAACCTGCCGGAGTTCTATAATATGGAGTGAATTGGGGGACTTGAAGGTGGTGAGGGTGAGGGTGGCCGTGAAAAAACAGTTCTCCTCCTCCACCTCCACCCCCTCCGGGGTTTGTTGTTTCATTAGTTTCTTTCCGGTGGAAGTTTCTGTGACAGTTACACGCCGCACATTTGAGCGCATCTAATGTTCCTTCAGCTCCGGCCGCCATGAACTCTCCGCACCCATCTACCGCGTGTCCACCGATCCCCACCGCGTGGTTCTTCAAACACTCTTTATATCTGGGTTTCGTTGACTGAGCCGATTCAGTTCCTGAACTCGTCATTTTGACTCGGTTTGAATTTCCCAACGAGTCATAACTCGCCGGCAAACCCATCTCTTCTTCCTCATCATGCTCTTCTTGATCCTCAAACTCCATCCTTCTCTCTCTCTATAAAAAATTATTCCAAAAAAAAAATAATAATTTTAGTCTTTAGTCACTGATTCTTGTTGAGAGAGGATTAAGGAGATAAGAGAAGATTGAGAGGATGTGGACATGAATTCTTTTCACTCTCTGCAAAAGGCAAATGTTTTGCTCCTAATTCCTCTCTTGATATACTTTTCCCGTTCGTCAAATCCCCTCGCTCTAAAAACCCATTTCCACCGGCTATAACCGGTAAGCCGCTGGTAATTCTTATTTTTACCACGCCGTAAAAGTGGTGTTTTACTGTTCAAACCAGTAGCCTGAGGTGTAGTGGCAGTGGTGTTGGTACAGTCTGCACAAACAAAAGAAAGGATGGAAAAAGGAATCCGACGTCCACGCGCCAACTGACACTGAAATCTATTATTTATTCACTATTTTTAATCGTGTGCTCTTACATTACGCCGTACCCTAAACGCGAAACAGGAGGGAAGTGGGGTCTAAACATAGAGATGATAGACGGCGCGTGAGGGAGGAGGAAGTGCGTGGGTGTGAAAATGAAATGTGTTCGTGTGTATATGTATTAGAGGACACGGAATTACTTAGGAAAAAATAAATTGTCGGCATTTAAGGCAGCTGCCTACGTGCGCTCACTTCCGACATAAGTGACGCGCGTTTGGCGTAAACATGCATTTAATATTGGAAGTAAGAAAACAAAAAGGATAAGAGAAACGGTTGAGAAGAATACGCTCGTGAAGAGAGAGTGGAGGAGACGCAGTTTTTGAACGGTGGTAAGAGGTCTCTGTCTCAAGTCTTAACCAACGATGGAGGAGACATACGCCTAACAGTCCTTACACGACAGTAGTACCGAAGAGAAGAGGACATCAACGTCTTAAAAATTTGTCGGAAAATCTTTGGAGGGGGAGAGGATGTCTTCCTTTTCTTATTATTATTTATTTATTGGTCTGAATGAAAGGAGCAGGTAGGCCGTTTGAAGTTGAGAGGAGTCAAACTGTAAAATGGTTTCCTCATTTGGGCTTTTTGTTTGGGCCTGCTCTTGCATCTTCCTCCATTTTCAATTTACCATCCCTTTTCTCTCAGTTGGACTACTTTTTAGTTTTTACATGCGGTGTTTTGATTTAGATTTAGATACAAATTAAACAAAATCAAATAGGTAATAAAAAGATTTTTAATTAATGAAGATTAGGGTAGATTAATGGTGTACTCTGTTCAGAGCGTACAGGAAGTAGGACATTCTCAACTAGGTGTACTACGTTGAAGAAGGTCCAGTGATGGAGAAGAGATAATACTGACACTAAACGACACAGCAATCAAACAATACTACAACTTGATTTCAAGTCCAATGCCTCAATTATTTAATTTACATTTAAAACCTCATTATTCGTAAATTCACTCTGTATGCATCAAGATGTCTATATGAATTGACGACAAGTACACAAAGATGAAACTGAGAAAGAAAAAAAAGCTCCTCAGTAAAATTATTATAATTATAAATTATACATATGAATTGTCAAATCAGTGAAGGTTTCTGTAACTAATGAAATTGGAAAATGTTCCTGTGATAAGAAAAAAAGAATAAAAAATATTGCTAATTAGGAGAAAATGCCAAAATGAATTTAAAATTGTTATCCCTTGATTTCAGATGATTGGTCTGGAACAAAATTTGTCCTTTCCCAGATGATTATTAATTTAATTTAATTTAATTTAATAATAATAATAAGAAGAAAGAAATGGCGATGGCAGTCTAATCACATCAAAATCAGAAAATGGTCCAAATTATTGATCACAAGTAAAATACCCATCCTTCTATGCCACTTGATGGGGTCATCTTTTACCTTTTTATAAAAATTGTTTTTCACTCGTGAAATCACTCTCTCTCTCTCTCTCTCTCTCTCTATATTTTAGTATGCAGCAAATAATAAATCAATTAAATTAAATTACAAGTACGAAATACCAAAGATTGACACGTTATGAGAATGTCACACCATCACCTACATGTCTTTTTCTCATTTACTCGTTTATTTTTCAGGTGAAAAACGACACCCTATTCATTAGGGTAAGTACTATTCTTAATTCATTAACTACTTTTATCTAATTGTTTTCATTCTTAGATTTTAAAATTGAATTTAACTAATCAATTCCAAAATAATAATAGTTGTTTTTTTTAAATGTAATTTATTATTGATAATAATAAAAATTCATATATGAAAGTTGAAATAAAGGAAAAATTTTTAAGTATTTTTTTTAGTCAGCATTTCATTTTTTTTTTAAGAAAGTTTTGAATTTGTTCGTTTTTTTATTTTCATTGTCAACATAATTATTTTTAAAATTTAACATTTAATTTATTATATAGTAATGTTAATTGATAATTTTTAGAATTTAATCTAACACAAATAAGCATATAAATCAAACATAAAACTTTACTACAAGTAACTGATAAAATTCACTTATCTTTTAACAAAATAAGTGAATTTATATTCTTTTGAATGGAATTAAAACTAAAACAAAAAGGAAAATCTAATATTAAACCTTTGTACTTTGTTCACACTCCGGCTCTTTCTCTAGTTCTGAGTGTATTTCGCAAGTATACGGATCGTACAAGTAATAAAAAAATATTATCGTCCCATAGAAATTGGAGAATAGGCTATTAATTTGTTACGTTCGACGATTATTAGGAAAACTAAAATTTAAAGGAGTTGGATTAAACTAAGATACGATTAAAATAAATAAATTATAAATAAAATAAGCAAGTAGAGATAATCAAAAGATAGATATTCAACAAATAATTATAGAGTTGGTCTAGTTATGGAGTTTCTATTAATTCTTAATGCAGACTCTGAATAATTAATTTATGATGCCCAAAATCCTCTTTCAAGCTCAATTGGACCGCTTCGACCATACGGCCTAATATGGTCTAAAACGTTATGTCAATTCCTAAAGGAGAACTAACCTAAATTATCCAAAATCTTCTTTCGAGCTCAGAAGGACTATTAAAACCATGCATATCTACTATTTATTGTAGCCTCGCACAATTTTAACTCATTAAGTTTTGTATTAATTCTTTATCCTTAGAGAACCTAGCCTATTTATAGCGTTAGAAAGAAATTTTAGGTTTAATATGTGAGATCCGATCAAATTTGTCAACCTTTCAGTCTGTTCAAATAAATCTAATATCATGCAAATATGGGATATTGATACATCCACAAGCATTAAGTTCAACATATTAAATCAGGAATTAAACATACAATATAAATTATTTTATTCAAAGTCGCATTTTAAATTAATAGATAAATCCCATAACTAGATCCAAATATTTAGCCTAGCATTATTACAAATAAATCAACACAAATATAATGCGCAAAAGGAATAAAAGCCATAGATCACAAACTCGGATTTTGATTGGTTGCCTAAGAATTTCACGTCCAAGCCCTTGCTATTGGCTCCTTTCCTATCCTCTTGTATTTGCAATAACACTACCTAAATCTATTGACTCTCTCTCTATTTTCCTTGCTGAAGTGTGATTGGCCACTTATTCCTTCCCTTCTTTCTTGCGGCAGCAAGTGCTAAAGAAGAGTTCAAAATGTCTAACCCCTTGGAAGTCTTTCTTTCTCCTTTATATAGACTTTCTTGCTTGATTCTAATTGGTCCACATAAGCCAAGCCACTTGCTCAACTTGCTTCTGCAAAAGCTTGTTCCACCGCCCATGTGAAGAAAAGAAATGATAAAATATTCATTTGAATTTGAACCAAGTGTATTGCTTCTACAAAACGATGCAGTTTCAGTTCATTTAAACGACCAGGCAGGAGATCATTTTGGAGCTTCATTTACTCGGTCTAGATTTCTCCACGCAGCTGCTTCGTTTTCTTTAGTTGTTGTGTGGAATTATTGATAAGCTCTCATTAGTCCACGTCTCCTTATGTCAACTTGCATCAATTGACCTACCAAGCTGCTCTCCACCATGTAAAAGGCAATATAAAATGCTGAAGGAGGCAGCTCACAAGGCTAGGTTCAATGTTTCTGTCAAAACTGTGATATTTCAATCCAAACGGTCTAGCGAGAGATCGTTTTGCAGCTCATTTCGGGCTTGGTTCTCAACTATCCACGTTGATCGAATTTTCACCATTCCTTTCGAATTTATAAGCGTTGGACAGGGGCCTTTCAGTCTTTTTAGGGACATGGCTTGGGCTTAAATATTAATAAGGCTTTAATAGCCTTATTTGATGGCAAATGGGTAATATATGGTCTATTTTTTGCTCAAAACAGCAAATATTTGTGTAGTTTATATGATTATTCAAGAAAGAGAGAAAATCATGCAAAATAAATTTTTATTTTTATTTTAATATTCAAAATGATACTGAATTTAATTAAAATAAATAATAAAATATATGCATATTTTATTGTTATCATACTTCGAGTTGATTTTGACTAAAGATATAATCTTCATAACAACAACTGTTCCGTTAATTGATTTGAATAATAACTCATCTAGATATTTTATAACTAGATTATTTTTTCAATAATTTACAATACATGATGAATACAAATGAAATTGCGCGTTATGTTTCAATAGCATCAATGGAGGCACAGACCAATTATTAAGTTCCATCGATAAAAAATTGATACATATAAATCAATATTTAAATTTTCCAACTGAATTAAATCAAATGTCATAGTTTTATTTAGTCATAAATCCTAAAAAAAAGGTGACTACACTCACAAATGAAGGGACAAAAAAACTCCAAATATGAAGACAACTAATAATGACAAAAAAAAAAGATAAATTTATTATAAGAAAATGGATATGAATTTATTAAAGAAAAAAAACTTAGAAGTAAAAAAAAAAAAAAGTGAATCAAAAGAGGTAATAGAAAGTAGAAATTAGGAATTGCAACTCATAAACTGGAGCATCCCCAGACTAAAACTAAGATTTAAAAAATAAATACTATAGTTGTTAATATTACTTTAATAGTTATCAAATTAATTTATACTAATAAATCTGGATAGTTCTCATTGTTATTATTGTATTATTTATCAGTACCAATAAGAAACCAAACTTCCAATTTGGTCCACAAATTACTATTCATCATATTTTTTGTTAATTTTGAACTTAAGGTTCATTGGTTTGTTATTAAGTTTTACTTCTTTCTATTAAAAGTAAAGAGGGTTTTCTTTTTTTTTTTTTTCCCCAAAAGAAAAAAACTGGAGAATGAGATTATATAGCAACCTTAAGTTTTGAATTTTTGATAATACATATAAAGTTCGCTTAAAAATACTATTCACTGTGGCTAATCTAATTGCTTATTGGTGAACATGAGAAGAAACGACCAAATTCAATTTATAAATATGAAAAAGAAAATTTTAAATAGTCTATAATTATATTAGTTATTATGAAAAAAATTAATTTTCTTTTAGCGGCAAAAAATAGATTTTTTGTTTTTATCTATATGTTTATGACTTTTGATAAAAATAACGCTCTTCAAAAAATTATTTTCTAATCTAATGTCATTTCAAAACTATTTATCAATTCAATGTTTGTCTTGACACGGAGAAAAAGTGTAGCATTGAAACCACCAAAAGTAATAAAGTGTTTCAAATTTAACTTGTATTATGTTAAAAATGTCTTAATAACTAATACATGATAAAAATGTCCTCCTATACTACGTTTTGGAGGTCTCCTATTACAATCTAGATTTCGGCGTACTCATCTTCTCTAATACCTTGATATTCTTCTCTATACTCAAAATTTATATTGCAATTTTATTAAAAAAAAATATTACGAGTAAATGTGATATATATGTTGGAGCCCATATACCTATATTTAAAAAATATTATGAAAGTAAGAGCAAATTTTATTATTCAATTAGATTAAGAAATTATAAAATAAGATAAAAAAGATATCAAATAATTACCACAGTTGCAATTTCTACACCTCGAAATGAAATCCAACATCTAGTTTGTTGCATATATCATTGCATATATTATAAGTGAGAGCCTAAAGGTGCTTGAAGTAGACGAGATGGAATTACATTAGAGAGACGGCCATGCTTGAATGAATGGTTGATTTTTGTGCTCTCAACCATTATCAATATAACCTCATAAGTCAATTGGATGCAGCGTATTATCTTGGTATGGTGCCACGAGTACAGGTTGATCTATCCCAAACTATTTGGAGGCAACAATCAGGTTAATGTCATTCGAAATTGTGTAAAGAAACTATGTTGTTATTATTTAACTTGAAATAATTATGAATTAAAATCACTAGGTCATACTCGTGTTTTGATGAAAAAATATGTTGAGTGAACAATTATCTTTTTATTGAAATCACTAATTAATCTGATGGACTCTTAACAAAATACTATTTTCTCATGTATTTTTTGCTAACTAATGGTTACATCCCATAGCCACATTAAAACCATCAAACAAATTATTTATTTTAGGAAAAAGGTAAATTGAAGATCTCAAATTTTTATTTTGTATTAAAATCATCAATTTGATTAATAGTGTTAATATAAAATAAAAATTATTATTTATTTATAAAATTATTTTTTGCTACCCACTTATTAATACCAGTTACTTTTTCTATTTCAACTGAAACTAACAATTGAATGAGTGATTTCAACGCTACACTTTCTCTTTATATCAAGATAAATATTTCATTGACAAATAGTTTTAAAATCACATTACACCGAGAAATAGTTTTTTGAGATCATTATTTTTTTCAAAAACCTATGTTTATGCTTGTTTGGAACAGAAAGCCCGGTTTGAGTGTGTATTTAAGTGATTTGATATTTTCGTGTATATGTCCTTTAGCGTACAAGAAAAAAAATAAAAAAAAAATAAATTATGTGTATAAGCGGTTTCCCGCCAGCTGACAGAAGAAAGAGAGTAATGATGGAACACTATTCAGGTTCACAGGCCTCTGCCTTGTTTGCACGTTCCCTTTTATTTCCTGCCCTTTGCCTTTCAAATTTAAATATTATCAAATAATGCTAATTATTAAGTGCAATATAAAAGTAATTAGTAGAAAATATTACTAATTAATACAGCAAAATCCCTTAATAATATTTTTTTTTTCTTGCCTAAAATAAGTTTGTATCAACATGCAGTTTTATATATTAATATATTTAATCTTTGAATCCATAATTATGCTTATATTTTTCTTTTAAAGGAAAGTAGAAATTCATTAACTAACTTTATCAATTGAGTCCAAGTTAATATTTTTTTAATCAGAGTTTGATCACACCCATTCAAAAATTGAAACAATAAAATTAACATAGTACAAGTTTAATTACGATTAGAGTTTAATTTTAAGAGTTGGTTTAGTTATAAAAATATATTTATTTTTCATTTTATTGACATTGATAGTATTGAAATTTTGAAATTAACACTTAGAAAATAATTTTCTTTTTACCCCCGATGAGAAGGAAGAAAGATAAAAACTAATGGATGTAAGCTTCATCACCTACATCACGAGACAACAAAAGAATAAGATCTAAAGGAGGAATATCCGCCGATCAATGTGGCCTGATTGGTCTTTCCAGAAAATATCGAAAATGAGAGATTTAGTATTTAAATCCTCAAATTAGCTGCAAATTTTAAAGTCAATTTGTATAAGTATTAGCCTTGTGAATTAGCTTTTAAATATACGTATTCCTTCAATTCGCTTAAATAAGAGAATTCAGGCCAATATGAAATAATAATAATAAATCAATGTTTAGGTACTTCTTCAATTCTCTTAAATAAGATAATCCAACAAATATGAAATTGTAATAAATCAATGTTTAGGTATTTCTTCAATTCGCTTGAATATAAGAATCCAACCAATATGAAATTGTAATAAATCAATGTTTAAGTATTTCTTCAACTCGCTTAAATATGAGAATGCATCCAATATGAAATTTTAATAAACCAATGTTTAGCATTTGCTGAATAATTAGTAAATTTTAATTTACGTGGACTCAAACTCAGAATGATTTAGAGTCGGTCAATTTTAATTTCAATATAGCAGAATAATAAATTAATATTTAGCTATGAAATGAGTTCTTTGAAAGAAAATTTTCAAGGCGAAACAAATTTTTTACTAACGTTTTTTTCAAAATTTTATGGAAGATGGCCCCTCAAAGCCTATGTAAATCCATCCCTAGTTCCAACTATTTTCAAGCTTTTTTTTTTTTTTCTTCTCTTAATCAAAATCGATGGTTTCAACATATTTCTAATTGAATTGATTTAAATTGAAATCTATATCGATTTTGAATCGAAATTGACTCGTGGTTGAATATTGAATAAATATTTCAAAATCTAACTATTAAATTTAAAATTATAACAAAAACCGTTGAAATTGATATTTCAAAATAACTAATCCGGTCGATATTTTTCACTGAAAAAAAAAAACAAGAAGAAAACAAATCCTAAAAAGGGAGAAAAGTTTGAAGGGTTGTCAATGGCATGTCGAGTGAGTGAGTGAGTGAGTGAGTGTGTGGATAATAATATTTTTTACTATAAACACAACAGAAGAAAGAGAGAGAAAATTGCGGGGAAAAGGAAAATGGATTGTGACAATACAATAAAAGAGTGGGTCGACCTTGATTTCCATTTCTATTTTCTTTTGCAGCTTTTTTTCATTTTCCTTTTAATATTTACTCCAAATAATAACCTTGAAAAAAAGAAAGAAAAAAAAAAAAAACATAGTGGCCCCCAGATTTGCTTCCTTGCACCACCAGATGCCATACCCACCTACATATATAATCAAATTCAACTTCATCTAATTTTTGCCCATCACCACGTAACCTGATAGAAATTGTATATACGAATCTGTCATTAGATTCGAATTTCAATTTTCTCTCACAAAATTGACAAAATTCGGTTTAATATAAGTAAAAAAAATGGACACGTGATATAATTTTATCAGTCAAAGAAGACTTATTTATGCATTTATAGAATAAGTTGATATGTTTTGAAGAACAATTTTTATTAGCATATTGAGGAAATAATTAAAAAATGAGAAAAAAAATTATTTATTATGGATCAGAAACTCTTTGAATAGATATAAAATTTTATATATGTATAAAAAAAAGAAAATTGGGTGTTTTTCAAAAAACAGTAGCGACATTTGGCATTGGAGATTTCAAAAAACAAAACACACATAACTGTGGTTGTTCCTCCTGACCTGACATCTCCACCCCCACTACTACTGGTTTAGTTGACATTTGGCAATGGAGATTTCTTCATAAAAGTTTTCTTCCTTTCTTTCTTCAGAAAACAGTTCTTAACAGTTGTTTTTCCTTTTCGTTATTTCAGTTCCTTTTCTTTTCAAACCTTATATCAACGTATTATCTAGGTTACGTGTGAAAGATAATCCTTCTTGATCATGAATATTTACAGGAAATGCTCAAATATATTATATATATATATATATATATTAAAAAGATCTAGAATGTTGGTTGCATGTGAGTGGAGGAGGGGGGGCAAAAGGAGACTGTAGGTTATGGAGATGTTAATGGCATAGGGGTAAGCCTGAAGCATGGAGGGTGTTTCTTGTTTAATTCAGTGAAAAAAAAAAAAAAAGAATCACATACTATATTTGGGCTGACATTGTCAAATGCTACCTCCACTAACATCAAGCTTGCACCTAAATGTAAGATACACCAAAACCCCTTTCACACTAAGTTTCTTGCTTGCAATTGAAAGCCCTTACCCCATAATCATCATCATATGTGGTTCAAATTTTTATGACACTTGCATCAATTTTTGCACTTTTTGTGCTATTATAAATTTGTCATCTCTCTCAATTAATCCAATTCTCTAATTTTATGTTTTGCTATAACGTAAAAACTCATCAATCACTAAATTTTATATATATATATATATATATATATATATGCCTCCTCTTACTTTGAAAAACTTCACTAGATTAATAATAATTTAATTGTTTGATAAAATAATCCAAAATAAATAATATTTCTAGTTTTCTAATATTTGTCGTTTTTCAATTTCTAAACAAGTGACATTTTATGATTTCAATACTTTTTTAAATATTTTTTTTCCGATTTACCATTCTATCACTAGTAATATTAATAATTCATGTTAAATTTAAACTTTATCTTAAATTTACTTAAATCGCGTGAATTATTATCTTTCTAAAAAGAGCAATATCGTAAATTGTAATTATGCGAAAAGTTCAAGGTAAAATTAAAAATTAGGTTATAAGCTAGTGCTATTGGACCTAAAAAGAGAGCAACTAGTGATGAGCAAAAGTGTTTGTTGTTAGGTTATAAAAGATGATGAGAAGAGAATAATGGTAAGGCAAGCAAAGAGCAATGATTCAATACAACAGTAGAATTGCTTACTCCGAGAAATACAAGTCATCAAATCCATTCATTAATCTACTTTAGAAGATAAGCGCATGATTAACAACAGTGATTTCGAACCACAAAGCAATGCTTTAGTAAACCCAAACAGGAAACTCATTAGTCTCCTAATTGGTTGCTCTTTCACACGCGCACCTCATTTTTGCATATGCCTATTTTAATTCTTTCTTTCTTCTTATGAATGGCCTCTCCTACCTATGAAGTCTTCCACTCAATATCTTCTCCAAGATATTCCAAGCCATCGTATTATTACACTATTTCTTAATATTTGGAATTTCACCAAAAAGATTCAAATTTTGGAATGGAAATGGGTGGAGACAAATTTTCGAGATTTCCATTTCTTTTCAGTTGGAAATTGGAGTAATAAAGGTACACACAGGCCACTGGATTGATTTTGGACTAGTTATCAATTGGTTTTCAACTATTTCAATCAAGAAGAAGAACGATTAGGATTGGTCGGAGTAGCGTCGGAATTGAAACTGAAATCAAACCGATCCTAATTTCTTTCTTTTTTTCTTAACTAGAATCGTGGATTTTAGACTTTGGTTATGGCTAAAAGGTTGAGTGAGCAAGATATTATCTGGATATATTATATTTTCACTTTATTTTTTTTTGTAATTTTAAGTTAAACAATTATATTGTATGATTATAACTAATAGTGTTTTATATATTTATTTACGAAAAAATTATTTATATTTAAGGTATATGCTAAAAATCCGTCTGAGACATTCTTAAGGGTGGAGTTTGATTATTACGATGATTTTTTTATTTTTGAGAAGCATAAGAATTAGAAATTTGTAGACAACACATTTGTTTAGTAAACAATTAGTCATTGATTACACGCACACAAATATATTTTATTGGACTCAGTCATTTCAGTAGTAGCAAGAGAAAGTGTCATCATGCTAACAATCACAACTCAATTGTAACCAATGATAGCTACAACCTCCAAACCCTAACCCTAATCTAGGAAACAATTTTTCTATAGGATGTGTTTATGAAATTCTTGAAACCATAACTAATCAACTTTTCTCTAATGGGTTTTGTTCTAAAATGAAAATTGAGCTGGTTCCCATTAATTAGTTTGTCTGGGCAAAACATGGGTACGAACGAGATTGTCTAGCTTTATATGTCATCTAAAACATAATTATGTTTTGCTTTAGCACTTCACTTTGGGATTGTTGTAATGAAAGTGCAATCTTAAGCCAACACTTATCATGTTGGCATATTGTTTAAAATCTTACAAGACATGACATTTGCGCGTGCAGTTCAAGATTTCCTTTGTTTTATTATTATACTAAGCTAAAACATGCTTTGTAAATAGTTTTAAGGATTCTTTGATTTGGACATTATTATAGGCTCATAATTAGAAGAATCTTAATGGGGTTAATTACATGCCGAAAGTTTCTAAACCAATGCTCCACGTGCCATCATATTTTGTGGGTAAAATATAAATAAATCCCTAAATTATATTTAAATTTTGTATATTTGAGAAATAACTATACCGTATTTAATTTACATTTTATTTCATTATTGGGTCATTTCATT
Source organism: Jatropha podagrica (assembly GCA_947857235.1). Classification (NCBI taxonomy): domain Eukaryota; kingdom Viridiplantae; phylum Streptophyta; class Magnoliopsida; order Malpighiales; family Euphorbiaceae; genus Jatropha; species Jatropha podagrica. Next base: position 140,481 of record CANUEP010283852.1, on the reverse strand, counting down.
TAAAAAATGAGTTTTTTTCGTCTTCTATGTAATAGTAGAGAGATCACTTTTTTGGATGGAAATTTCACTATTAGCATAAATTAAAGATGTAATAGTTAATTCTCAAAATGTAGAAAAACTTAAATGTTAGTTTGAATACATTTAGGGACTCTATTTATTTTTGAAAATTAGATGTTTGCATGGGCCTAATATTTAATCTAAGGCCTCGTAGAGATGTCCCACTTAGGCCATGATCCAAGAAAGATGATTCTACTTGCTTTAAATCATTTACAATGCATTAGTTTATAGCGTTGGGCCACATCCACCGGCCTACTTAAAGAAAAGGAAAGGAAACCTATACATGTAACATATCTTTAGGGCATAGTGACATCATATTGAAATTGAGGTACTTCTTTAGTAAAATGGATGGCTTTCGTGAATTAGATTTATCAATGTGTCTTGGAGAGGGGATAGTGATGATTGATTAAAAGTGATGAATGCTCCAATCCCATAAAAGATTATGAGTGAAGGGGGTTAGAGTTACATCCCATAAAGAATGGAATCATTCCATTTCATGTACCAAATGTAGCCGAAATGCTTTAAGGATGCAAAGGATAATTAAGAATTTAATTTAGAGAAAAATTGATAAAACATAATAATAAAATAAATGCGAGAAAGAAGAGCAAAATTCCACAGTTCCATTATAATAGTCTAGCTACCAAAAATGAGTTAAATTTGTGCATCTGAAGATGAAATGAACGCAATTCAATAAAAAGGAATGGAACGTTACAACCTGCAAAAAATGAAAAGAGAGAGAGAAAGGAAAATAATTAAGGAAAACGACTTAGCAACAAAGAAAATAATAAAGAGAGATATTGGTAATGGTCTTTTAGCTAGGCTAGGAAGAAGCTAATCATTCTTAACAAACTGGGTAACAGATCATACTCACAAAAAATGTCTAGAGAGAGAGAGAGAGAGAGAGACTCAGTGGAAGTAATAATCATTATAGAGGAAGAAAGCAACCATTCAGTAACAAAATGATGTTTACTGTAAGTGTTCATTTTATGCTATTTATGGCAGTAAAAAAGACCCACACTCCAAGGAGATAATGAATGGCTTCCCGTTAATCTCCATTAGACTAAGTATACTAAAAGTTTACCTTATCGTAGAATCCAAGGCATTTTATATATGTCAAGGATTCAAGGAAAGAAAATGAAACTATGATCAGTCAAAGATAAAGACATATATGGAGCACCAGAGAAAATAATTAATTCCTTTTATCATCACTTTGCCCTCTAGTCTGTTTCTTTCACTTACGAAAAAAAGAAAGGAAAAGCCCAAGCTTTGCAAATCACTTTAGGACTTCAACTTATGGTGTAGGCCGGCCCATTCGACTGTCAGTGAATCACGCAGACTATCCAAGACTCAGATTTGATAAAATCTCGACCCAGTTTGAAATCGGTTTCTAATCGAACCAAGTTCAAACGAAATTTTAAACTCATTTAATAAACGAAGCAAATTTGAGAAGATGAACCAAGTTTCAGAAGCTTGAGCATAACTAGATAATATGAATCTATAATTAGATAATATTTTGAAATAGAAAATGCCAAAACTGTACGGTTTTGAATTTGATATAACCAATGCTATATAATCATATCTAATATCATTAGATATAACATTTTTTTTTTTAGTAATAATTATAACTATATTACATATGTCACTCACATAATCATAAATAAAATCATTATATGTATTAATAATAATTATTAGTATTATAATTTAAAAACTAGTACCCTAACATAATATCATAAAGATAGCATTATATCTACATGAGATACCATTATATATTATAATATATAACACTTTTGTCTTCTTAATTACGAATAATTTTTTAGAACGTGCATTGCACGTAAATATCCGTTATTTATATTTATTATATATTTTTTTTTTATTTCAAAAGTTTATTATATATATCAATTATACTGAAATTGACATTATACCTATAAATTAAATTAAAAGACATTATAAAACCATTAATAGACATTTTATATCTAATTAAAAATATTACAACAATCAATCATTAATATTGTATAAAATATTTAAAATAAATATCATTCTTACCTACTAATAGTTTGAATATCTTCAATATCACTACAAATTTAACATCGTAACGATAGCTAAAAAAAATATTTAATCATGTGTTGTAAAAATAATAATCGAAAAATATAATAATAAGAATTACTAAATTCAATTTTATAGTAAGTTCTAATTTCTCCAAGTTCTGTTAGAAGCAATGATGAAATTATTTGATTGAAGGATTATGTATTATGTGACTGGATTAGATATTGTGTGATTATTGTGCATGATCTCTGGTATAATTGTTTTGTTTATGATTTATTATATCATAATGCAGACCATCAAGAAATTCGAATGTCTCATAGAGCTCAAGTTAGCAGATAGGAGGACTCAGGTTCATCTTGGTCTCATAAAGCGAGAAGAAAAATATTTTGTGTGTACTTTCTAATTTATAACTTTAAAAAGAAATAAATAAATATAAGAATACTAAATTATAATAAATATAAATAACAACTATTCTATTAATTTATAAATAGAGAGAGTTAATACTTACCACAAGAAAAAAACGTGATCGCAAACTTAATAATTTTAATTTAAAATAGCAAAAGCAATAAATTATTGATAGCGAAAAATAATCAAAACTAAACATCTATATATAGTGATATAATAGAACAAATTCTTAATTAGAATCGTATTAAAGAATAAATTTTTAATTAGAATAAGATTAGATTAAAACTATAATAATAATAATCAGAATAGAAAAATAAACACAATATAGTCCCAACTTAACTATTAAGACTAAATTATACTTATAATATTTTTTATCAATTAGAATACGTAGGAGCGGTTTGGAAACTAAATGTTTTCTCTATTCATATTTTTATATATATTATAGATAGATAATTAGAATCATATTAAAAAATAAATTCTTAATTAAAATATGATTAGATTAAAATTATAATAATGATAATTAGAATAGGAAGATAAACACAATATGGTCTCAACTGAGCTATTAAAATTAAATTGTCCTTAATAATATTTTTTATCAATTAGAATACATAGGAGCGAGACCAAATGTTTCCTCCCTATTCATACTTTTATATATATATATTATAGATAGATTATAGATAATTAGAATCATATTAAAGAATAAATTTTTAATTAGAATAAAATTAAATTAAAATTATAATAATAATAATTAGAATAGAAAAATAAACACAATGTGATTTTTGTTTAACTATTAAAATTAAATTGTCCTTAATAATATTTTTTATCATTCGTACTTTTATATATATATTATAAATATATGATATTATAATGTTAATTAATTAGTATTGTAAAAGTATTATAATTATCACTAATATTTCGATATTATTATATTTTTCTAGTTATTCTAATCATAATTTATTTGAATTGTGAATATTATTCAAATAAATACATCTGTTAGGGTAATACTGGTTTATGCCAAGTAATATTATAATTATACCTGATAATAATATATTACAATAGGTACAGTACCCAATAAATATCATAAACATTTTATAATCATATAACTAATAACATTGATGTTATAACAAATAATTCTAACAGTCTTGTAATTAATGTTTCTAATTACTATTAATATTTCAAAATAATAAAATAACTATTAAAAATAGTAATAAGAAAGAGAAATTATTGATTAGGTATGATGGAGCTCGAACCTCAACTCAAGCTCTTACCGAGCCTAAATACGAACTTAAAGTCCAGCATTTATCGAGCCTAAATTAGAGGTTGAACTCAAGCTAATATAAACAAGCTTCATCTTAGCCACTCAACATTTTCCAAATCCAGCGAGTTGTACCATGCAAAATCACAAGACGACGTCATGTGGACTGAAAAAAGAAAACGGTCAATTTATATAAAGTTTTTCTAACAGTCTTCCAAAAATGTCTCCGTTATCTCTACAATTGTCTAATAAGCAAAATGTACTGTTATCACATTAAACCCTGCTGGACAAGACAGCTTGTGAACTTCTGGCTATAAGATATAAAGAACAAAAGGTGGAAAAAGTTTTACCCAAAAGGACAAGCATCACACAGACTGTAGAGTATGGGCTTGCAAACCATCTTGTAAACATTTCACGGCGCCATCGTAATTTAAGAATCCCATAAACCAAAATTCATGATTATCAACGGAAATAATCTGGATGTACTTCTCTGAAGAATTTGCTCTGCTTGATGAAGGATTAACGGCTTTAAGTTGATGTAATGGGATGACCACCTATTTTAGTCAAATGAAGAGTCAAAAGATGATTCAGAAATTCATGGACTATGAACAGGAAGATGCAACATAACAACAAAAATGTTACAGAAGGATGAGATATCGCGCAATGACACATCATTATCGAGAAATAACTAACAACAAGGTCAAGGTAAACTCATGCTGATGGAAGGCACAAACTAGAGCCAAATCTCACCAACGATCAGAACAGATATAACAATCTCGTCAATTAATACAATTCAAGATACTTCAACAATGCACACAAGTTTTGTAAAGATCCTCCAAACTAGTAGAATTGACGTGGCATCAGTACCACTATAAAAATCAAGGAGCTAGATTGTCCAAAAAGTTACTCATTTTTAGTCCAAAAGATACCTTAAATGTAAGGTCAAAACACAACATTTAGCTAGAGTGAACTTAAGAACTAAAATCCTTGAGCTGTGCATTTTCAGACAACAATATGAAGTAAAATATAAACAAGTCCACTGATAATAGTGAATTTTGCTTAAATCAAGTCATGACTTTGCATGATCTATACCAAGTTTATAACATATTCTTCACCCACTAGACCCACCAAAATGCCAAATCTTATTTCTTGACTTTGCAAAATTGTCAATGCCAACACTAAAATTTATCAAGCTTGAAGGACAAAGAAGTTGTTCCACTGTTATTACCCTTCATGTTTCGCACTCATGTTACAACAACTATTACTACAGATGGAGCAACTCTTATTGAGCTCAAACAAGACAGGATTAATTAACTCGAAGATAGGACTAAAAGGAATATTACATGCTTAAAATGCACAATAAAAAAAACTTTTGGTATTGTAACCTAACTTTCAAAAATTGGATCTGTAACCTAAATTTATCAAATAACTTTTGGTATTCAAGATTAGAGTGTTGTTGTTCTATAGTTATTCACTATTTCAGTGGAGCATAGCCTAATAAAAGACCAACTTTTGGTACTGTAACCTAACTTGTAGAAACTAAAGCCTTCAATAATAAGAAGAGCAACAAGAAAAGCATTCATAAAAAATCACGGAACTAGTCATGAAATCCAGTTGGTGCAATTGTCAAGTAAAAGTCACTAAAGCTTTACCAGTGCTCACAAATTAACATGACTAATCTAATTAAGAAACTTTCCCTCCTCTTTCACCTCCCCTGCTCCTTCCTATCAGGGAAAATTAGATATTCTAGTTTCTCTCCAACTTCACTTTCTTGGCATTCAAACATCGTAAGATCTCAATCTTGTACAAAAGAGACAATAAAAATTAGTGTGGATATCTTGATTAAGCTCATAAGGCACAGTTCTCAAAGAATCCACTAGGTATTTTATTTCATCAAACAAAAGGCTAATATATATTCAAAGCATCTTCCTTTAATTATGGGCTACCCATATTTTCCTTCACTTTATCATGCTTCAAACGCCAACACGAAACTGCTAATTCAGCAAGATAGATAGACAGATCTATGTGTGTCTGTTTTAGCTATCCTTTCAAAAAGCAATACTAGATTCTATGACAGAAGCCATGAATTATAATTTTGGATACACATTAAGTGGCTTCTATATGTGAACATTAAAAATAAAAAAAATAAAAAAAATAAAAAAAAACTTACTCGCAGGTTCCTTGAGAACTTCCTCCTAAAACCAAGTCAAACTAATGCAGACCGTTATTAATGATGTTATGGAGAATTCCAAGAAAAGCCTCAGGGATTGGCTTGAATAATGTAAATCCTTTACATATAACCAATGAAGACATACCTTATAATAGCTCCATTCGGTTTGGCTACCAGATTTATATGAAAGGGGATTGTCACTACAAAATGCAAGTTTCGCTGTAGATACATATAACATCCCCATGACTGGACCAGCTGATGTTGATAAGTAACATGCATATGAATTTTGGAGTTGCTCCTCAGGAACTGTTTCAAATGTCTGTCGAAAGATCTTCTCATATCCACCTTCTGCAAGGACCTTTGTTCCCTGAGCAATTCTTCCCAGCGCAGCATCTGTAAAGCTAGGGGATGTTTTCACTGATTTGAACCAAAAGAAAAGATACAATTAATAATTTCAGAGTAGAAAGGCAACAGAACTCACACAATAATAGAATAAAGAGAGAAAAAATCTCATTCATATGCTCCATACAGTAAAAAGTAAGTCTACCACTTGTGAAGTTCCAAAAACCAAAATGTACATGACATGTTATCACATATCTGCTGATTAAAATAGGTAAAATGCACGTGAAAAAGATCAATACATCATAAGTGTGCATGCAAGATGGAGAAAAGACAGCAATTTATAATAGCTTTTCGATTCAGATGCACAAAACCACAAAATTCCAAACTCCAATTTCTACCTTGCAGCTTGTCCTAGAAACTGATAGTAACTCTTATTGACATCAAATGGAAAAAAAAAAAAAAAAAATCCCTATTCTTCTTCCTAGTTTATTGTTAAAATCAATAAAGGGGGATAATTGTCATTAAATAGTCAACTGATTGCAAATGTTCAAGGGTGCAACTGACATTGTACACGACGTCATTATGAGAAAAATCATTGTAACAGTCAACTGATTGAAAACTTTTTGATGGTGGAACTAAAATTGTAAAAATTATCATTTTGAGGACCTGTAAAATGACCTTCATTATGCAAAACCCATAAATTTTTCCAACAAGAAACCATTACATGGTCATCATTTCTAAAAGAAAACAAATTGTGCTCAACATCAATCCATTTGCTATTTAATATGTCAATGGTTATCTTAATTCACATAACCAAAACCATTATCCTTCCAGTGCCACTAATAGCACAAGAACTCCTTTGATTCTCATCAGGTAACTAGAATTTAGTCATCAGTTTGAACAATGATAAAACATATAGTTATTACTTACTGTACGTATGAAGCATCCTAATGGAACACGTAACTTCAAACAAAACATAGGGAGAGGAAGATGTTCCCTTTTTTTATTACCATCTCAGGCAATTTTCCTTTGGTATCTATAACTAACTTTTTCATTCTCCTCTTGAATCTTCTCGTTCCTTAGATGAAATGGTAATACACATTACCATTATGTTGTTTCTACTTCTGACACACTTGTCTCAATTATACTATGACAAATTCCAAATCAGAAAAATATATCAAATTCAAGTTTCAATTGAAGTTTAAGATTTCTCATCGCTGAATATTACAGTTTACCAAATCTGTACAATGCATGTAATGGTGTTACCGAATATGTATACTTATGTAATCGTGCTATTAAAACTTAATAATACTGAACGATTGGAATCCAGACTCAAAATTTAAAATAAATTATAATTAAAGAATCCTCACGGTGCTGCCATGTGTTTCCAGCGAGATCCTCTGCCTTCTTGGTAGCTTCTCCCACTCTTCTTCCCCATCTCCCTAGCATCTCCCGCACGTTTCCCATCGTATCTGTTCCAAAAATAAACAAAATTCCTCTAAAAAAAGAGAAAGAAATCTTCGCACGTTGATTTACATATTATTCAAATGAAAATTACCTTTGAAGGAAAACGAAGAGGAGGATTGAGCAGGAGATGAAGAAACGTACGGATTAGATCCGTCAAAGTAAACGTTATTATTGCCATTGCCGTTTCGAGAAGCGGGAGATTCGGTCACCAAATCGGGGCTCCATCTAACCGATTTCCTTGCGGACCCCGAGCGGCCCGGAGTTAGCACCTCATCACCTTGAACCTGCGTCTCTGAATCCGATCCAATCGCAACACTGTCCTTATTCACTTCTCCATTCGGTGCAGCGTTATGATTATCTGCGCTTTTCGGATCGGGAGTGGAATTTGGCTTGGGATCATGGCCTGTCGATTCTGCCTTCTGCTCCTTCTCCTCTAAGGGCTGTTGATCCATTTCCTAGAAAATTCAAGAGGTACAGTGGCGCGTAGAGGGGTAAAATTTCTGGTACTGCACCAGGAATTTGATTTTGGTTATGGTGTTTGGATTTGAAAGTTTTCGTTGTGGAGAGTGCTTTTTTGTTGAAATGGTGTTTGTGGATGGGCTAACCGGTAAAGACGGTGGTGGGCCGTACAAAGAGATTGCCTTTTTTAGCGCGAACAAGTCGTGATAGAGACAACTTTGACTGTTGGGCTTTGCATCATCTAAAATTGTTTACTGTTGCTTGCTCTAACTGTTTTCTAATCCATGCTTAGTTTTATTCGTTTTAACTTTTCCACTGTTATCAATTCAATTATATCAACATACATGTGAAGTGCTAAGCCCTAAATTTTTAAAGTTCCAAATTTTGAGAGATCCAATATGTTCTTTAAATTGCAAGTTTTATTATAAATTAATGACATGTATTACACGTCGACCAATTCTGTTATTTATTTATATAATATCAGTATTTATTTTTATTTATTATTTTAATATTAGTAATTTGAAGGTCTGAAAATATTCTCATTCTGAGATATTGCATTGATTTTCTTCTCCACACATCATCCATAATCCTCTTTTCAAAACCCGACCCCACCACTAATCCTATCCCATTATTATTCCGTCTCCCACAAGACACTCTTCTCTTTTAACTCTCAAATTCAAGAACCGCTTTTTAATTATAGTTTATAGAATAAGGATACTTAACTTTTCGGTCCCTAAATTTTAATCAAAATTACTATCATATATCCTTCCATTTAACTAAATTATGCATTCATTCTTGAAGTTTAACCCTATTAATTCATTTTAATTATTCCATCCAAAAAATATCATTTTTGCAATTAAGTGAGAGACTAAAAGAATAAAATAAGGATTGAAGATTTACATATTATACAATTATAATACATTTCATGAAAAAAATAACATTTTTTGAATAAAAGGACTAAATAGTTAAATGAAACTAAACCTTAGTAACAACTCCTTAATCTATATATATTACATCTAGCTTCAACCATTAGTAAATGTAATTTCTGTAGTATGTTGAAGAAACTTGAATCTTGATATGTATTCAACAATTAAATATTAAAATATAACATGGTAGCTTCTTCAATTTTTATTTATTTCTTATACGAATTATTTTATAATTTTAATTTATATACTATAAATTATTTGAAGCCTTAAAAGAAAAGGGTACACTAACGGCAAATTTATTTCTCAAAAGGGGGTTCAATGTAACATCGATCCTGCTAGGGACTGGAGGAACAAAGTATGCAGCCACATTAGGAAATTCATGAACACGGATGGATCTCCAGGCATGGGTAATTTACCCCAATTTATGCTGACTAAAAGAACCAACTGATGCTAAGAGACATTTGTGCCAAAGCAGCATGACGACCATCTAATCTTTCATCAAGTACTGGCTCTGGATAAAATTTCAAGCACTGCTTCTGTTGTGGGTAGAGCAGGAATGGCTCCTTTTTTGCCTTGCTGTGATTGCGACGCAGGCATTTGCAAAGAGAAGAACCATTTTGTCAATCATTCAGTCCATAGATATGATATTATTAATCTCCTTCATTATTATCCCTATATAATATAGCATCTCCAACACATTAAGGAAATGAGATACCCAAGCAGATCTATTGTTCATCTGATGGCATCTTTTGAATGTTTTCAATGAAGCTAAGCATTATCTTGATGTTGTTATCATCTGTGCACAAAGTAAAGGCAGGCAAAAGCATGCAACTATGGATCAGAATTATATCTTTTCTTTTAGACTGGCAAACCTGAATCCTGAAACATGCAAGATAAAATCATCAAAAGCATTACTAACCAAGTCTTGGTATGATGTGCCCCTTGGGATGATGAATCACAACAGGATCAATAAATGATTCCAACAGATCAATTCCTCCTTGCCTCAAGAAATCCATCTCCCCTGTTGCATACGCCATTATCCGAAATTAAAAACGGCTAGATACCTAAAGAGTATTACAGTATCATTTCGTATACAATTGCACCACTCGGCTAATAGCCCAGTTGTCAGGTTCTTGCCTTATTGTGCCGGTTCAATTCCCAGCATCCTTTTCTTTCTAAGAATTTCTGATGCATGAAAATAAATGTCTCGTACAACTACATTTTCATCCAGACACTATGATATGCCACTAGTGCTAAGCTTGTTAGACATGCTTGGCAGAGTAAGCGCTTGCGTGTGTAGGTGATCTAACCAAAAAATCAAAAATTCAATAGTCAAACTATATTATTTGCATGTTACTAGCTAACCTTCTTATAATCACACTACTACACTATAGAATGCAAGAGGCAGCTTCTTGCACTGATGCAATTTGGCTGAACCTTTTGCTGCTTCAACATCTCCCTATCATTTTATCATCGATAAATAATACACACAATCACAAATATGGAGCAGAACTCTCAATAGAATATGGCTAGTTCTCTCAGCTAAACAACACAAATGTAGTGGTCTATTAGGCATCAAAACAAATCAACAAACAAAAGATTGACACAGAACCTTACTGGAAAAATGTTCTTTATTTTTAACTTAATTCCACGATATAGATGCTCTCAAACTGATTATTCCTAATAAAATTAAAAATTCAAAAATTGTCCCAGTTCACGATTTAAGATAATTGTTTACCAATGCAGAAAAACCGAATAGAAGACGAGTATAGCATGCACCCAAATTTAAGTAAAGTGAAACCACAAATGATGCCTTATAAAACAAAATGTTGATTTGAAACTTTTTGACAAGAACTTCAAAGATTTTGACATCCTTAATTATTTATTCTATAGATTTGCATTAGTAATGTAATCAGCAAAAACTTGACTTTCTATATGCTCAAATAAAGGTGTTAGAGATTAAATTTCTGAAGTTACCTATAATGTGGAGAGAAGGGCACTCAATAGGGGATGAAAATGCATTAGCAGCAAGCTTAGGTTGGCCAAATTTGTATCCTAAAAACTTAGCCCCAGATATTATTATCAGAAACTTCATCTTTGGCACCCTTGTAAAGGCCATACCCTACAATTTCAACATAATGCCATAAAATTCTCTCCTTTACATTTCCAGATCCCAAATAGATAAGAAGATATCCTTGACCTGTCTATGATTGAAGCCAATGCCCAATTCAATTCATTTCTATCAATGCTAAAATCAAATCTAGATAAAAGAATGCAGTTTGCAAACCTGTAATTGCATCCCTGGCACAGCAGCTGATAACATTGCTCCCTAAAAAAAAAAAATTAAAAATCATACAAACAGGAAGTCAAAGTTAATCGTTTCAGGAAAAACATGGTAAAATAAAATATTAAAAAGAAAAGAAATTGCCCCCGAATATTATTTAACCAAATTAGACAAGTATAAAATAAAATAAATAGAATCAATTGTTTCAAGAGAATCACAGTTAAAAAATAAATTTAAGCCAAACCCACTTGGGAAAATCCAAGCAAACCATCAAAGGGACCATGATTTATCATATAATCTTCAATGTAAGCAACACATTCTTCAAAATTCCTGTACTCTTTGAAGTCCTGAAAAAAAAAAAAAAGACACCATTATTGTGGTTTTCCCCTAATTAAAAATAAAGAAGAGAGAGAGAGAGAGAGAACAGATTATGACACTAAAGATCGAACCTGACTGCTTTGATACCATTCAAAGTAAGGAGGATCAAAGAAGCCTTCAACATCAGATTTTCCACGAGCAGGAAATGGGCCATCAAGAAAATGAAGGTCTAGCTTTTCAAGAACAGTTTTAGGCCATCTTCCAATCAACTTTTGTAGAATTGAACCACTGGTTCTGAATCCATGGAGGCAAAGAATTCTGGGTTTTCTATTGATTTCAAATTCCATTGCTAGTTTATTGGTTTTTTGTCTGTTGCTGCTGTGTTGCTTCACCTTTAGAAGGAGTTTGGTGGAGAATATGGATATTCTATTGGGTTGCCTGATTGGGAAAAAAGGGCCAAAATGGTGGGACTGAAATCTTACACGGAAAGGCTGTGATTTCACCACGGACTTTACAAGGCTAAGCCTAAACATTGTCAATTCCATGAAGTTGCTAACAACTAATTGAACCTCCTTTTCAAAGCTAATATTCAAATTTCTAATAGAAAAACACTAATAATAATATTCAAGTCTTCTTAAAAGTTAACTTTGATTATTTGTTAATATTTACCTCATAATTTATAAAATTAACAACAGTACATTTACTGTGCTTAAAATTTAATTTGTAAAGAAAAAAAAATTATGAGCTTCAACATGTACAACAATAAAATAACTTGTACAAGATTTAGTTTGTGTATAATTTATTTTTAAGTTTTGTGTGTATTTTATTTTTAATTTTACAGACTAATCTAAGAGAAGGAAATGTGATAACTGATATGGACTAAAAATGACTTTTTTTTTTATCTGTAGTTAGTAAGAATCATTTTACTGTTACCTTCTGATAACAAAAATGTCAGAAAACGACTTGGCATATGCTTGTTCGAGCATGAGACAGTTGAGGCGACAGAGGCAAACGACATGTCATAAGTAACGCTAAGCTGGGCCTTAACTTTTTGGGGCTTGGGCTGTACGTTTTATATATTTAGTTACAGTCTTACAAATACCGTTAGGCCTATGAAACAAAAGCATTGACCTTTTTTCTACGCAGAATCAAACCGATACATATAAATTCTTAAACGATAAAACGAATTCAGATTGGGGGTTTATTAGTGATCAGCATTTACCTGGTTTATTCTCTCAGTTTACTCTAATGGCAAATCCATACAGATCCAGGTAATAAGAATCTTTCTTTTTTTTATTTGATTCTAAATTTGATGATTTTTGCCTTTGGCAAGATTAAATTTTGATTGATTCAAATTCATTTATTCGTTTTTTCCTTTTTGGTATGTGTCTGTAGGGAAGGTCTTAGTGCGAGACCAGTGGGGAATTCTGATGAGGTTCAAGTGAGAATCGATCCAGTGCATGCGGACCTAGACGAAGAAATTTTGGGTCTTCACAAACAAGTCAGCCAGCTTAAAAATGTATGCTTTTATAATTTTAGTAAGTTCCTGTTTTTTTCGTTTCTTTTTTTTATTAGTAGATAATAATTTGAAGCAATTGGCGATGTTATTTTCTATTTTTATTTCTGAATCTTTTATATGTAGTTGAGTTGCTTTTAGGGAGTCTTAGTGGAAGATTTTTAATGGGTTTTTCGTTTTGATTGCCAATTTTCCATTAAGGGAATGCAATTTTAGGTCCCAATTTATGGTATCCTCACCCTGTTTAATAATACTTTGTCAGTCTGGTTAGAATCACATAATATGATTCTTTTATCTTGGTTTACTGGGTAAGCATTTAGGTTTGCGTGGAACTCCTAGCGTGCTTGCTTATGGGTGTTCTTAGCTTGGATTTAGGACAGAAACGTTAAGTATAGATATTCTATCCGCTGTACAGATTCGTATTGGTTTATTTTGTAAAGAAAGAGTTTCAGTGTCATGGAGTTCAGGGCAAACTGAAAATTGATCTCAAAACCATATTTAAATCCATTGGCAGTGTTTAAGTCCTTTCAAATATTTGAATCTGTATAAATAGCATCATCCCAATGTTGCATGCGTGCTTCTCCATCTTATGGTATCTCCTGCCATTCTATTGTTTTGACCTGCTTCTGCCATTGACTGTCTGGTATAATCCTTGATCATATTCAAGATTAAAAGTTGTTTCCTAGCTATTGTATGCAACATTTCTTTCTTGTTTTTTGAAGTTTTTCCAAAAATCTCTCTGTTTTAACAGACTCGATACTATCCATTTCTTATCTATTCTGCAATCTTACTAGTGCCAAAAAACTAGTAACTCCCTGGTTTAAACTTGTTGTGCTGACATTCCCAATTGGGTACAAACTAAAATTCCTCTTTGTGTCAACTTATCTCATAAACCATCCTAAAGTAAGTTCTATTGTTGTCTTTCTCGCGGTACTCGTCGACTTTAGAAATTAGGTTTTTGTTCTTTGAATGAGTATATTCGGATAATGTATATTTCAACTAGTGTGCCTTTTCATTTTAGTAACCTATTTTGTGTGCAATTCTTGGATGACTTCTAAGTTCCAAGCATTAAATATCTAAGGTATTGGCTTCATCCCTTTTTCTAGTCGATGTAATCTCAGTTCATTGGTTATCATTTGATATGGTTTCCTTAGATAAAAGTCTACATTTTTTGTTTTTGCATGATGGCAACTTGATAGTACTTGCATCTCTAGAAGATGAAATTCGGGAGTCAAAACTTGCTACCCTTTTCATAAGTAGTATATAATTGGACTTGGGTAAAAGAGTATTGATGCGAGTATAAATTCTAGATGTCAGACTTGGCAATTTCTATAACCTTGATTTTCTTACTAATTTAAAGTGACTGACTACTGTAGTCCTGCTTCTGCTGGTTAAGTCCTTTTGGACTAGAATGTCCATTCAAGGAAGTGAATAGAATTGTTGCATGCAAACTTTCTTAAATAACTCGTTGACTTCTGATATTACCCTTTTTTCTTAGAGTTGCTGGAAGGTAACAGTAATGAACAATTTGTTAAAATAGCCAACTCTAGTCTCCAGTGTTTTAGTTAATGATATTGAATTTACATATCTGAGAAATTTGTTTTCATTCATAATGTTATTATGATACTCTGTGAACACTTATCTGCAGGTGGCTCAAGAAATTGAAACAGAAGCTAGAATTCAAAATGACCTTATCTCTGATTTGGTAAATTCCTAGCTTGTTTTCCTCTTCTGTATTTTTCTTTCCTTTTCTTTTCTTTACCCATTTTAGTCTTTGAAAACAAACATCGGTTTCTGAGTATTTATGAGATTAACCTGAGACATGAATCCTTTGAGTCTTGAAGCCTGCTTAGAAGTTTCCCACTTTTTTTTTTTTTTTTCGTCCATGCCTTGTATAGAACCATATATTTTACTTCCTACAAGGCTTATGTCTTTCCAAAATTTCATTCTATCTCGTACTGAAATGAGTTCTACCTGACCCAGGACTCAAAGCTTAATCATGACAATTAAGTCCAAATTGCTAATATCTATTTAATAAAGATGATGATTGGTATGTTAAGAATGCTAAAAGAAAGGAAATAAAAATCAATCAAGAAAAGAAACCAACAGTTGATATCGGTGTTGATACCTCTGTTTTCCCAACAGCAAAGGGTGGTGACCGATGCTGAAGCAAGGGTGAGGAGTGGCATGAGGAGGTTAAACAGAACTATCGTCCAGCAGGGATCAAATCATGTCTTACAAGTAATCATTTTTGGACTAGTTTGTTTTAGTGTAGTGTATTGGTGGTCCAAGCTTTTTAAAAGATAAAGATTTTTCTATAATAACCATAGTTAGTTGCTAGTTGCAACTAGCATACACCTTTCTGTCTTCTGTACAACTGCGTTTTGCAAAGTTGCAACGTCTTACAAGTAATCATTCGGGACACGTGAGTCTCTTTTGGTGTAAACTGCAGCTGGTTTCCAAAGCCAAAGATGTTAATTATTGTCCAAAGACTTTGGTAAATTATCATGAAATGTAATATAATAAATATATTATTATTATGTTTTATTTCGTCTCAGTAAATCTATCCTTATATCCTACCTAAAACAAGAAAACGTAAGCATATGTAAGCATAATTATGCCAATTGGAATGGGTAACATATCAGAAATACTGTTTGAATGAAAAATAAGGGAAAGGAAGCTTCCTTTTATTTTTTATTTTTATTGCCTTATCTTGCTTTCTTTTGTCGTTATCTTTTTGTTCATTCTCCACGGAAAATTTGATTTCATTTGGAATATATTTTTATTTGTTTCCTTTTTCTTTTTGTCTCCTCTTTTTGAAAAAAGTTCAAATTTTCCTTTCTTGCAAGCATTGAATTATTAGCTCAACAGTATACATTTATATGATATGATATGATTATGAATTGGTTGACAGTTTCAGTAATACCCATTTCATTTCGATCATTCGGACTTCAATTTATATACCAACTGAAAAAGTAATGTAAATACAACACGAAAGATTTTATATGAATGTTTGTACTTAAAAGAGAATAATTATCTATTCTGGTGGGAGAGGATGAAGCTTTGGTACCTTTTAGTCCCCAGGTTCTATCCCTTCTTCTTCATTTAATAATTATATTTTATTTTTAATAATTTTTAATTATTATTTTAATATAATAATTATTCATGTATTATTTAACATAAAAATAATATAAAAGTTTTCTTTGAATGGAAAGAGTGATATTGTACCATAATATTTCTGTATTAAAAAAAAAAAAAAAAAGAAAGAAATGAAAAGGTAAACCTACCTTGCAATGATTGAGTAAGTTGCTTTCACATAAAACTAATCTTTCCTTTTCAATTAAAAATTCTTTTAGTAATTAAGCCCACTAATCCTGACCAATAATCATGATTATATAATTAAAAATTCACACATTTTCATAAATTTCCTCTATAATTAACTTTTGCCAGCTTATGCCAGCTACTATTCACAATTCAAGAAACTTGCAACAAACATTGACTTAATTTTCATAACAAAACCTTCCCAATTACTCTCTATCTAGTACAACTACCATCAAATTCTATATCACACAAAAGCTATACAATGCCCTTCCTAGCCAGACGCGTGTCTTCACAAACCTCATATTGCCACATGTCTTTTAAGCAAAGAAAGTACATTTTGAAGGACAGGAGGCACGGAAATTAGGAAAACTCTTAATCATCCCATGTTCATAACACGACAAGCAGACATGCACATTTTAATTTAAGATTAGATTATAATTTTAGGGCAACATTTGTATTGGTTGGGATGAACATGTTAGTTGTTTCCCATTTGCAACGGTCATAATTATGTTTTAGTAATATATTGTTTTTTTTTTATCATTTTTTATTTCCCTCTCTCTAATTTTCTCCACAAAACGGCTATAACACAGCTCATTATCTAACGCAAATTGAGAGGATTGCCTGTTCTATAAAAACAAACGAGAAGGTCATAATCAAATGTCCGTGCATTTTTTTAATAAATGTGCATTTTTTTAATAAATGTGCATTTTCTTTTTTTCTTTTTTTAATAAATTCACTTCCTTCCATTCTCCTCTCCTCTCTACCAAACACAATATAATATTTTTAAAAAAATATTGTAGAATAAACATCTATTTAGATTTAATTTATTGGTTCACCTAAATGAATCAAAATATAAATTTTTTTAAAAATTATTCACTTTTCATTCTTTTTCTCTCAATAAATAATTAAAAATAATTTTATTTTATTTTTAAAATTAATTTTATTAATTTAGTCTGTAAATACGTCTGTAGAGGGTAATCTTATCGCCGTTGTTACACGCAAGTGAATGTGGAAACAAGGAAAATATCGAAAATATTGAAAGAGGGCATTTAAGGTAATATCACCGATTAACGCGGAGGACAGACTGTGAAGAGAAGGTGACCAATTTATTTATTATTTGTCAAATGTTGATGCTTAGATGGAGACAGCTTACTAACCTCTCAGTGACCGACACATGTTCAATTTGAGTGGTACTTCACGTAAATAAATTGCTATGACAAGGTCAAATGTGGGTGTGAACCTAAATTACTAACGCAATTAATTTACTACATGATCCCTAACCTTAACAGATGTCATGTTCCGGTTTGTCATGTTAGTTGTCTCTCCCTTGCTGTCTGATCCTTGGAGAAGGATCAAGCAAGGAAATTTAAAATCAAATTTATTACTATGCGTATATATGGATATAATGATAATGAGAAAAAGTCATTATATCATTAATTAAATTGTTTAATGATTTTAGGAATCTAGTAATATGCATTATTGATTAATTGTCTGTTCATCACTCTCTTTCTCCTCTCCTTTTTATATCGCTTAACCATTTCCCTCTCTTCACCCCTCGTACTCAAACTGAAACTCTCTTCTTCTTCTTCTTCTTCCATTTTCTCTCCGAAGTTACAGGAAAATGACTTCTTCTATGTTTAAACTTGTTTTAGTCTTGGGTCTTTTGGCCACTTCTTGCATGGCACAAGCACCAGGAGCTTCACCAACTCCATCACCAAAATCAGCACCAACACCTTCACCAAAATCAGCACCAACACCGTCACCTTCTCCACCTCCATCATCACCAGCTCCTAGTCCATCCCCGAAAACCTCTCCATCTCCTTCTCCATCATCTCCGGCACCAACTTCCCCCACTCCCTCTCCTCCTTCACCGGCTCCTTCCACCACCCCGTCTCCAAGTGGTTCTGAGACTCCTGCTCCTCAACCACCACCAAGTGACAACTTTGCTGCCGGTAGAGTTGATAGAGTTATTCTCGCGGGGACTGTAATTGCAGGAAGTTTCTTGGCCTTTGCTTTGGCTTAAGGTTTCCAAATTATATTCATTTCATGATCGGCTTAACTTAGATCTTTTATGAGATCTGTTATTTTCTGGTATTTGTTTGTTGATTTTTAGTGGTATTTGATACTTTATTTATTTTTGTTTTTGGGATTGTTGATTCTATACTGGGACGGTGGAGGTTATTTGGGTGGGAAAATGATGAGCTATAGTGCTTACACGTGTACGATCTTACGATGGAGGATGTAGGAGTGGAATGATTATTAATGTAGAAATGTGCATTGTGTAAATCAAATAAAACAGTCAGTTATTCTTTTTATGCTCTTTCCTTTTATTTTATGGTTGCTACAAAAATTTGCAAATGGTAGTGTAGTTCTCTCCATCTTAACAATACCAGCAATTGATGTTTATATGAAAAACGTGGTGCGTTTCAATTTTAATTACAGTAAAATACATATTTAATTTTAGGAGAGTGTATTTATTAGGAATTAAAAAATTTTTTACTCTCAATAAATCTAAAGAGATATTATATATTTTAGTTCTATTAAATAAATAATATAATTATAAATTTTATAAATGTGAGAAAATCTCCTCTTGAGCTCTAAGTATGCAAATCGTCGAACCACGTCATCCATTAATTTGGTTGATTGAGGCTGTTCACAAAACAATTCGGAATTGGTTCCACCCAAAACTATTGATTGGGTCAAGGCCCAGTTGATGTGATCCTCCATCATGGGCCTTTCATTATTCTTCTTGTTTCATAAACAGTGATGGCTTTGACAGGGGCTTCAGGTCCAAACATTTCATTTTCTTTTTTTAACTTTTTTCCCCTCTCGTTCCCATCTTTCATTGTGTTTGTAGGTGGGACCAAATACTTGAACACAGTTAATGCCACCCTAACATACAAAACAGAAATCACAAAACTATAATTTTACTAGGAATCAAATGAGCACTTAACATCAATTACAAGACGCTGGTTAATTTATATGGAGGAAATAATTGATTTGTAGTCAATAATTAAATTAATAAAAATTTTAATTATTAATTGATGCTCCAATTCTATTTTAATGTCTTCTTATTAGGTGTTAGCTAATTAATTAGTAATAATACTTTTTTATTTTGCTAATTATTCAAACATATTAAAAATATTTAATTCAAAATTTTTATTTATATAACACATTAAAATAGAAAATAATTTATTCAGTTTAAAAATGAAAATACATTACATTTTTTAAAATGCAAAAATAAATAAATGATAGCCATTTGAAGTTTTAATGAAAATTACTACCCCTCTGTTTTTTTTATCTAGAAAAAACTAAAAAAGCTTTTGAATTAAAAAAATTAGTTAAATCAAGTTTTCTATCTATAATACAACTCATTTTATCATCAATTATGTAAATAGTAATTGATATAAAAGATAATTTCAAAAAATGCATTTATTACCTACTTACATCATTTGGATCATTTTCAATCTTTTTCACTAATTCTATCTCACTTTATCAGAGCATCAACATTTTACATAATATGTGCACGAAAATGAAAAAAATTTTAGAGACAAATTAAAGGCAAAAGTTTTGAACTTATTCATTAAATACCACAAATTTCTAAAATTTTTGGCAAAGCTAAAGGAGAGAAAACTTAAAATTTGGTTTTAACTTGTTTAAAGTTAAATAATTTTTCAATTTAAATTTAAAATTAAAAGTAAAATTTGATTTCTCTAAATTTAAATGAAATTCAGAAAGTAGTGTTCAAATACAATATATTACGGTCAAAATGAAATAGAATTTGGATTTAAATTTTTTTGAGTTTACAATCAGACCCTTCAATTGCTAAACGTGGGTTATATATCAATGGAATCACAGTGAATTATCTGATTCAAGAAACATCTATTCACTTCTCTATAACATCTAAATAGATTTCATCATATTCAAAAATGACAACTACTTTACATGCTCCAAACTTAAAAAATGTACAACTAATAATCATAAGGTCATAATGTGGCTTATAAAAGAATACAACCATTGTAAAGATTTGAAAAATGCACAATTAAGAATAATAATGTTACAAAATATCTTACAGAAATACACAACTTATAAATCAAAAGACTACAAAGTGATTTACAAAATTTCACAACCGTTAACTAATATAGAGAAACAAAAGCCATTAAAAAAAGTTTATAAGTAATAAAACCATTGCCATGAAATAGCTTACAGAAGTGCACAACTAATAATTAAAAAGACATAAAGTGGCTTACAAAATTCACAACTGTTAATTAACACAGAAAAATAAAAACTATTGAAAGACGATTATTAAAAATAAAAGTCACTAAGTGACTTAAAAAAAAAATCAAAAAATACATAATTATTACCAATAAAACTCCAGATTAACCTATTTTATAAGAGGAAAAATTTTAGAGATTTTAAGAGAACGGTTCCTAGCAAAAATAATGGTTTCCCATTTTTCAGAATAATTAAAAGACACCTACAACTTTAAAAACAAAACGTGATCTTTTTCAAAACTTAACTGAGCCTAATATATATTAGTTCCTAACATCAATGATTGTTACCAAATTTACAATGATAAAAGTGAACATATATTCATCAAATATATAAATAAAGGCTAATTTTATATTTATGTGCTCAAATTTATAAAAACGACCATTGTAACTATAACGAAATGAAAAAATGAGTTGATAACTTCCCTTGAAACACACGTGAATTAAATACTGAGAATATTTGTGATTGTCACTTTTATTGATGGTTGAGTTTTAATCTTAAAAAACAAATATACTTTCTAATGGTTTCTAATTTTTTTAACTTGGCTTGCATCCTAAAGTTACTATTTAAAGTAATTTTTTTTATTAAAAATACACTCAAAAAATAATTTTTTTTTTAAATAAAACAAACGGAAGGAGTATTATTTATGATTTTACTAAACAGCTAGTATTAATTAAATAATAGGTATAGAGTTTTTACTGGCACAATAGTTACCGGGTAACAATTATCACAATTGGCAAATAACTAAATGAAAGGGATGCCAGCTAAATTTTAATGTACATTAAAACTTTTATGTTAATGTCAATAGAAACAGTAATTTGATGTCCTTTCTAGAAATTAATTACGCCACGTCTTCAAAACCATTGAACTGATAGCACAGCATCTTCAATAATTTGATGTGTACCAAATTCCATGTTGTAATTGGGACTTTGGTTACATTTACTTCTAAACCAATTAAAATGAGCCATATAATAAGTAATTTTTTCAATCATTTTCATATTAAAAAATGATTTCTGAACAGCAAATAGACCGAGATTTTATTATTAATGAATATATTTTTAAATAATAATTATTATTGAGAAGATCTCTCACTCTCACATTTTCTATAAGACGGGAGAAAACTAATGGTATTAGAGCACATTATATAGCGAAGAAGTTTCTTATTTTTCGATTCATTGAGAGAGCTAATAAGATGAAATAACACTTTGCACTACACTGGGAGCAAATCTCTTATTAACGCACTAAATTATTGAAAATTCTTATTATCAAGAGGGCTAGAGATGATAATTTTATCCAATTTGGTAGACAGTGACGTAGCTAAAAAATTCATTAAGGCAGCCAATTAAAACTTATATCTGCATATATAAAATAAATATAAGTGACGAGAATTCCTTACAAAAGAAAAATAAAATATTGTAATAATCGTTGCCTATTTTTCATTTACAAGAATTTTGTCATAATATTTTTTATTATCATACTTGAAAATTTATATATTTTAATATAAGCGACTGAACAATCGTCAATAGTTTATGGATCTCTTAATAAGTAAGCTCTACTTGCTTGATATTTAATATCACGTGAATGTTAGTTCATTATATTATATCACACTTTTTAAATTATGCTTAGAGTTTTTGATAGACTTATTGAGAAAGTATACCAACGACATAGAAGCAGTTAAGTAGAAACCTTATAAACTATGAGTCTGTTCGGTAAAATTAATCATTTTAATAGCTGTTAACTGTTTTAGTAGTATTTAGCTGTTAGTTATTTGAATAGCATTTCATAAAATGCTAAAAGCTAAATGTTATATGACTTAACTTTTTTACAAAACGTTATCCTAACTTCTAAATGTTAATGCAATATTTATATTACCGAATAACTTTTTAAGTGACGTTTAGCGTTTTAACCGATCACAACCTTAAAAGTTACTCAAAAAGCTGTTGTCGAACACATACATGCGCGACAACTTATCCTATTAGATCAGAACTCAAAAGCTTTTAATTTTTAGAAAAAATTAAAATTAAAAATCTCATACTCTTCACATAATTCAGAAAATCAATCAAACTACACCTTCTAGTTTGAACCTAAATTAGTCTACGCTGTTAATAACACTCAAATTATTGGGAAAAAAAAGGAAAAAATAAACGCCTGGATGCACACAAATATATACAAAAGATTTTGCTGGTCCACAAATTAATTAACTGGTCTGGGGAATTTCATCATGGAACCATTGTGTGTGTGTGTGTGTGTGTGTGTGGTGGGTGATGGCCCTGCTCTGCTTCTGTGTCGTAGCGGCAATAGGATTCCAAAAATCAGGACATTGGCCTTCTTCGTTGCAGAGGTGCATTGCATTTATATTAATATTCCCTGATAATATTTACAAGTCATTTCTATAAATATGGTTCTTAATTTGTTTTAATAGTAATTATATTATATTTCTCGATTCTGAAAAGTCTTCTATGGATATATTTGCATTCATCATTATTTTCCTTTTTTTCCACTAAAAGTAAAAGAAAATACCCTCTTCTGAAATTATTTTTTTCCAAGAAAATCCCTATATCGATGAGATTGAAAATTCTATTTTAATTTTGCAGTCCTAATACATTTTTTCATATTTTCTATAATTTCATATTTTCTAAAAAAAAATAAAATATTACAAAATAGTATATTTTTTATATTGTTGTATCTTACTAATCATTAAATGTCAATTTCTCTAAAAGAAAACTTACAATAATAAAGCCAATTAAGTGTGGTTTGATTGGTCTTCTTATTTCTCGTAAAAGATTTAGAAAGTAAAAATTTCTAATTTAACCTCTCTCCACTATAAATGTTATCATTGATTTGATGAATATTATTCAGAACTGTGAAGTCACAATATTTCAATTCAAAGCACCTCCTGCATAAAAAAAATATAATAACAAATATAAATCCTAATTTAGACATTAATATTAATATGGTTAATACTCAGTCAACATCGCAAGATTTTTTCCATGAATTAGATTTGGTAAATTTGTATATTTGGGCTAAATGCAACACCATGACAAGTGTAGTCTTGTAAATTTTCTGCTTTATGGATGGAATCGATTTGTATTGGTGCATACATAGATTTGTATGTACAAGTAGAACTTGGAGTGTTTGGTCTAAATGCAAAACAGTGACAAATCCTAGTTTTGTAATTTTGCACTTTATGGATAGAGTCAATTTGTATGGTGAATACATTAATATAAGTAGCTACAAAAAATAAGCTGTCGTGTGCAATGACCTAAACACAATTTCTTGTTGCTAAACCGAACCGACCCGACCCAAAACCTGAACCTTAGACCCAGTCCGGTTTCCGTGCCTACAGGCCAAGGGTTTGCCTTCTCCAAACGGGCTTTCTACAACGAGAAGCCGTGACCAAACGTCTTTCTCATTTTCTTATCTATAATTAAATTTTTTTTTTAAGTAAATCTTTTATTTGATCTCTGATATCTATCTCTATTTAATCACAACAAAATTTAACAAGAAACTAATATTTTGCATAAGGTAAGAAAAAATATTAATTAGACAAAAGAAACAACAAACCCTGCTCTCTTTCCTTGTTTATTTCTTTCGGTGTCTATGCCTAACCCAAAAGAGAAAAAAGCAAAAGGAGAGTTGAGAAATATGTCTGGTAAAGATGCAGTGGAGGAATCAAAGGTTCCTCTGCTTGAAGATCATATAGGACGTTTGAAAGATGAAGAAGAGCATGAAGACGATCAGAAGCTTTCAAGAAGAGTTTGGATTGAATCGAAGAAACTATGGCAAATAGTGGGTCCGGCAATCTTTAGCCGGCTTACCTCTTACTCCATGGTTGTTATTACTCAAGCTTTTGCCGGTCATCTGGGTGATCTTGAGCTTGCCGCCATTTCCATTGCTAATAATGTCATTGTTGCCTTCGACTTTGGTCTCCTGGTACTCTTTCCTTCCTTTTTCCTTTTAAAGAAAATTTTTCTTTTTTTTTTTTTCTCAATATTACATTTGTTATGTATTCTTTTGGCAGCTGGGGATGGCAAGTGCTTTAGAAACATTATGTGGCCAAGCATTCGGTGCAAAAAAGTACTACATGTTGGGAATATACATGCAACGTTCATGGATAGTACTGTTCATCTGTTGTGTTCTTCTTTTACCTCTATATCTCTTCGCTTCTCCAGTATTAAAGCTATTAGGACAACCACACGACGTAGCAGAGCTGTCTGGAATTGCGTCATTAACTATGATGCCACTTCATTTCAGCTTTGCTTTTCAGTTTCCTATGCAAAGATTCTTACAAAGCCAGCTGAAGAATTCAATAATTGCATGGATATCGTTGCTGGCTTTAATAGTGCATGTGATAGTAAGTTGGTTGTTCGTATATCAGCTGAAGCTTGGAGTAGTGGGTACTGCTATGACTTTGAATTTTTCATGGTGGGTTCTTGTTTTTGGGAATTTGGGTTATATCATTTTTGGTGGTTGTCCTCTTACCTGGACTGGTTTCTCCATCGAAGCCTTTTCTGGTCTTTGGGAGTTCACGAAGCTCTCCGCCGCTTCTGGAGCCATGCTCTGGTATAGCTATAATTGATTAATAATTTCTTCTTTTCCCTTTCTTTTTTATTTTCACATATTAATTGTTGCAGTAATTCAAATTCTTCACGTGTTCGACAGTTCAATCTTGTTTTAGATTTGCTTTTTTAGCATGTCTCTAATTATTACTATTATTTATTTAATATTAAATTTACACTTTTCTCATTTGTTGACAAAGCTTGGAGAATTGGTATTACAGAATACTGATACTGATGACCGGGAATCTGAAGAACGCAGAGATTGCAGTGGATGCCTTGTCCATATGGTATGCATTGAATTTATTTTTAGGAAATTAGTTATACATTCAAAGAAACATTTATCTGAAATTTTTTTTCCTTAAAAAAAAATTATGTAAATGCGGTCGATATAGAAGACATAATATTCTTTTTTTATTTATTATAAATTATAGAAATTAATTATAACATCCCACCAGAGGTGCTGGCATGAAATGTTAATTTATTTTAAGTGAATTTTATATCGACTAAATATAAAATGGAAGTAAAATACATAAATATGGGCAAATCTTAAACTAGTAAGAGGCCTTTTGAGGGAGATTGCTCGTTACTCTCGGGAATAAAATTGTGCGATGTTACACTAATATATGTGCTTTGAAAAGGACATTCTGATTGTGTTGATATGTGAAAATTGACATATATTTTGGACTTTTGTCATTGATTTTGGTTGGCAGCATGACCATAAATGGATGGGAATTGATGATTCCTTTCGCGTTCTTTGCTGGCACTGGGTAATTACATTAACTCTTCTTTTTTATTAATTTAATCTTAATATATAGTCTAATTAAGTAGGTGGACAGTCAATTCCTTTGTTTTATGCAAATAATATAGTTTAATTTTCACTTTTTTCCCCAAATTTTAATTTTTTAGAAGTGTACTAAAAATTGGTCCCATACAAGATACTGATATCTATCAGATGAACACTTAAACCTGAAAGAGCTATAAAAATTGGGTGGTGAGGATTCATCGATGTCTAAGTCTAAGTCTAAGTCTTGTGAATGATCCATAAAGAGTATGTGTTCATTTTGTGCACATCAACAATTATATTATTTTTTTAAGGTTCTTGTTTGCTATCTCTAATTGACACATATATAAATTTGGAACCATGTAGATGAGTCCAATTTAATGGCGAACACTTTCCACCACCTCATCTTTGTCCTCTTCAACACTGCAATTTGTTGTGTTGTTTGGTTTCTACTTGAAATGATAAGCTCACAGTTTCCTTTTTTTTTTAAAAAAAAAAAAAAAAATAGTGTTTTCCATTCTTTTGTATCCTAAAATCTTAAAATAGTACTCCATCATCAACCCTAAAATTTTAAAATTTAAACCCTAAACCTTAAATCTTAAATCTCTAAACCTAAAACGAAACTCTGAACCCTAATTTTATTATTTTTAAGGCAAATTTCGTCATTGATGGGATTATGCTGTTTAGATTTTTTTTAAATGATAATATATTTATCTACTATTAATTACGCTTATAATTTCATTAATTAATATTTTGGAAACTGTAATATTAGCAAAATAATGTAATTTATTATGTAAAAATTGAAAAGAAAAATTAATTGTTTATATTATAATAATAAATGCAGAGTAAGGGTTGCAAATGAGCTTGGAGCTGGTAATGGGAAAGGAGCCAAGTTCGCAACAACAGTATCAGTAGTTACATCAGTTATAATTGGAATATTCTTCTGGGTGTTAATACTGATATTCCATGATAAATTAGCTTGGATTTTCTCTTCAAGTCAACCTATTCTTGAAGCAGTAAACGATCTCTCTATTTTTTTGGCCTTCACTGTTCTGCTCAACAGCGTCCAGCCAATTCTTTCAGGTACTCTTTTTGTATTATAATTTTTAATTATAAATTTGGTTAAGTAATTATTCTTTCTTTTTTGTAGGGGTGGCTGTGGGATCTGGATGGCAAAAATATGTGGCATACATAAACTTAGGCTGCTACTATTTGATTGGGGTTCCTCTTGGATTCGTAATGGGTTGGCTATTTCACTTGGGAGTTTTGGTAAGTGTAGGACTCACTATTAAAGAGGCATATCCTTTATGAATTTTTTCCAACTTGTTGGATAAGTTTAAAGAATTGAATTCGAACTAGCTGATTTGTAATTGAAAATTAACACAAAATAGGGAATCTGGGCTGGAATGATATTTGGTGGAACAGCAATTCAGACCTTGATATTGGGAATAATTACCATTAGATGCGATTGGGACAAGGAGGTAATTATACACTTGTCATATATATGGTTAATTCTGTAAAAGCATGATTTTAACAAATATTTATGTGGGATATATATGCAGGCAGAGAAAGCAAGTATGCATATAAAGAAATGGGCAGAAGTAAAGTGAGAATAAGGAATTATAGTTTGGGGATTGCCATTTATTACTAAGTGGTAATGGCTGTTTGTTAAATTTTGGTTTAATTCCTGTGACATGCAACAATCTCCATTGAACTGCAATATGTGGTAATGGCTCCATTGATCTTTTGGGTCCTTACATTTTGTGGGCTTTTATTATTTGATTTAGTTATTTGGGCCTGAATGACCTCACCATGAGTTCATTATTCTTATTTTTATTTAAAAAAATAATTATTTCATCCTCGTATTTTTATATATTATTTATTTAAATTTTAACATTTGATTCCGTCTCAATAATAAATCCTTCCACCTCAAATAACCGATTTTTCCGTTAAGAGCTAATAAAAAATAAGAAAAAGAAGAGATATTTTAAAATGACGAAATACCCTTAATAAAATCAATATATCATCACTACTAACCACAGAAGAACAGAAAAAGAATAAATGCAGCCGCTGTCACAATCACCACTACCAAGAGCACCAAACAGCCACCACAAAGAGCAACAAAAGAAAGCAGTTGTGGAACCGTGAATCCTATGTTCAACATGTCTTTAACACACCACCATGAATAGAGGAAGACCCGTTACTGTGAAGTATGCATTGCCGAAACTAGAAAAACCCTTCGATTCTTGTGGATGAACCAGAGAGGACAGAAGAGAAAGTTGAAGTTGAGGAGGAAAGAGAAAACTAACTCCGGCTAAAAGCCTCCCGATTATTGTGGATGAACCAGATACGGTAGAAGAGAAAGTTGAAGTGGAGGAGGACGATAAAATTAACTCTGGCTTCTATTAGCCAAGAGCTGCAATTGAAGAGGTTGAGGTAAGCCGCGTCGGAGACCTGTTAGGTAAAATTAGTTATTTTGATAGCTATTAATTATTTTAGTGGCGTCATTTAACTGTTTGGATAGTGTTTCATGAAATATTAAATGTTAAACGTTATATGAGTTAACTTTTTACAAAAAACTACTCTAACCTCTAAAAATGAACCCAAATATATTTTATTGAATAACCTTTTAAATAACGTTTAGCGTTTTGACCAATTAAAATTTTAAAAATTAATCAAAAAGCTATTACTGAACACATCATCAGTGAGAAAATGTGAAAACAGTGGCCCAAACCTGATCCTTGATGTTGCTAAAGAGAGACAAATATCAAATAAAATGAAATTAATAAAAAATTAATTTTCTTTAAGGAATAAGCCAGAGGCAAAGGAGGAGCTTAAGGGTATTTTAGACTTTTTATTCTCTTTTAATGGAAAAATGGACTGATTCTAGGCCGAAGGACTTATTATTGAGATGGAATCAAATGGTGAGGATTAAATAACTAATATATAAAAATATGTGGAAGGGATAATTAATTTTGTAAAAGCTTAGGGATTAAATAATCATTTTCCCTTATTATTATTTGGTTTATTTGAATTTTTTTTTGGGTACTTCTTAAAATTTTAGTTTAAAAGAGGTTAGTTTCTAGTCAAAATAAGAACTTTTAAATTTATAATGTTAGACTATAAGAATAAGGAATCAAGTGCTACTAAAATTAAAAAAAAAAAAAATGAATCATCCATTCATTTTCGTGTTTTTTATAAGAACTCTTAAGAAAAAGACAGTTGAAAAAACAAAACTAAAACTATGTATTTGGTACAAATGTGAGATTTGAATATTATTAGGAATACCAAAATATTGTAAGTGCAATGCATCAGCAGATGATGTTTACAAATCAGAGGATAAAAAAAGAAGTTGTTGCATATGAATGATGTTGCCATCGCTTTACTTTGTTAAATTTATATGAAACAATAATAATAATTTTGTCAAATGTCTCTTTGGAGGTTGGTGAACTGTTGCAAGGAGGCGCAACGCCAACGTGTCGGTGACTATTGTTTAACATTGTAGATGTTGCATATGTTCTTTGTATCGTGAAAGTAAAACTGTAAAAGGGCTAAATCCCACAATTAAAACGACAATCCATCCAAGAATAATTAAAAATTAATAATAAATGTCATAAAATGTTCAAGTTTAAAAATGTCCAAAACATATCTCACTAAAAAAAAGAAAAAAAAATTATTTTCACCATGCACGTTATCCAAGTGATTCTACAATTCCCAATCCAAATCTTGCAGAAGAAAACTTAACTGGCTCACCAAAACTCAGAACTCGTTCTCCAAATCGAGCTGACTCACTTCCACTCTCTTTCCCTCCTATGGTAAGCAACGATCTTCCATCTTCTCTATTCCCTACCTTTTCCTTCATTTCACTTATCAAACACCAAACACTTTCAACCAATGTTTTCTTCCTACTAGACAAAGCCAATAGTCTTTCCTTACAATTTTCTAATCTTTTTAAAACGCAAACCAACTCGACCGAGTCACCAAAACTCAAGCAACTCAGTCTTTGGTTAAACTCGTCAATCCTTATAGCGATTTCATTTATACACGACAAATAATCGTCGCTTACCAATTTGATGATCTGTTCAACTAATCCATGGTCATGCAAATGCAAAGAATCAGGTCTTTTGCATGTTTCTTCCATTAAATTTGCTAAAGAATCTATCTCTTTGAGAAGATGAGTATTTGTAAGTGCTGAAACTTTCTCTTCTTCTTTATCTTTCTCTGCTGTGTTTGAAGTTGAACATAGAAAGAAACCCAGTACTCTAGAGGTTGATAAGAGATGCTCAAGGTATCTAGCGTACCTGTAATTTCGAAAATTAACCAAAAAAAGAAAAATGATATATATTGCGAGTTTAAGCCATAAATGTATCAGAATGGTAATAAATGATTTATATGGACGATCCAACTAGTTTGAGATTATAACTTAGTTGTTACAATCCTTGTACTGCGAGTTTCAGCTAAATTAACAGTAAAGGAAAAAGAAAGAAAAGAACATGAAGAGTTTGTTATCGTACCATCTAACCCAAGAAGACAATTCCCATGTTATGGGTGTTGTATTATCTCTAAAGCTTGATAATTTGAGGTAGTTTCTACCACCTGCGGAAGGATACACAGAAAGCTGATCCTGGAGAATAAAACTACCATGCTTGATTATATGATGGACGATTGTAAGGCACTTGATAGCTACAGATGAGTCATGGGTAGACTGAAGCCGGTCCATAAGGGCTTCGATGGCGGCGGAAGCGGTGGCGCGTGAGCTATGGCCATAAGAAAGCATAGTAGTTATGTGTTTTGGGTTTGGAGATGTAAAGGGATCATGAGTTGTGGCTCTAAGAAGCGCTAATTGAAGAGAGAAATTCTTGGGTCTAGAAATTATGGCTGCTTTGCTTTGAGAAGCTTTGTCTTTGATTATTCCTACTAGGTCTCTTAGATTTGTTATGCGTCCCATGAAGGCAAATTAGAGAGGAAAAGGATTGGAGAATGTGATTTACACAGAAAAAAGAGATAGAAGATGATAATACAAAGAAAGAGGCTTGTCAGTTGTCTTGTGGGGTTAATTTTACTGGTTTGCCTTATTAATTTTGCATTTATTGGTTTTGGTATTTGTAGGGTATAGTCATAAGGAGAGCAAAAAACAATATAGAAGACAAATTTTATCTCATTCGATAGGTAGGGATTAGTGAGCAAATATTTTTACAACCTTGTTGTTATATTAACTTGTGTTTGACTTTCTTTTATTTTTTAAGGTAAAAATAGCAAATTCATTAGATCAAATCATCAACAATCAAACAAAGAGGATTTAATAATTAAATAATTAATAATTAACTTAATTGATAGATATCTGGTTTACTTTTTATTATATTTGATTAGGTTTTTGATTTTCTAGAGGTAATTTTTGAATATACATGTTAAGTTTGAAGAACTCACATTGAAATTCTCTGGAAGATTGATGTCATGAATTTGTAATTGAGATAAATAGTAAAAAAAGAATATAAATATTTAATTTATTATAGTATAAAAATAGCTAAGGATTCGATCAGTCAGGATTGAGTTTCTTTATCTATTAACCTATAATAAGAGTTTTATTGATATTGTTATAATTTTATGTAAATGTAAAGAAAAAGTTTGTACATATTATATGCAATATTTATTCTTCTTACAGACTAAACATTTTTCGAAAAGGGTTGCTGATAATCTCTTCTTCCTCAAGATTTAAGACTATCTAGGAGTAACTGTACTGTAAATTAATTATTACACTAACTTTTTTTTTTTTTTTCATTGTAAATAATTGAGAAAAGAAAATTTTCAATCTTCACAATCCCTCAAAGTCTTATGATTTGTAATGAATCCTAAGAGATGATTAATTAAAGCATGATCAAGAAGCATCAATTTTACTAAATAGATCTTTTTTCAATTCAATCATGGGGTTGTCTTTTTAACAGTTGATTGATATAAAAAAAAATGGGAAAAATATGAAAAGAACTCTTTTTTTCTCTTTTAGCAATTGAATGATTATTGTTTAGTTGGTTTTTGTCGGCCAAGTCTCCATATTTTGGTATTAATCTACATATAATCTAATGCCATGAAAACGACAAACCATCTCACTCAAGTCTTTGTTAGAAGATGTTTACAAAATTTATCTGCTACCACCTCATATTTATATGTATTGTATCCCACTTGCAGAATAATATGTTGGTAGGTTGATAAACTTAACCTAAACTGTCTCTCGATTTCTGTTAAGGCGACACTGTAAGCTCAATTTTCAAAAAATTTATTCATTGAGAGGATTTAAAATATTTGCCTTCTACAGAGTCAAGCCATTAATACCTCTTAGTTCAAAGGAAAAAAAAAAGTTTTTTAAAAAAATAATAATACCCATGTCGTATTTGGGAAGCCCATTTTGCTTGTAGGATTAAAAATACGAGAGAGATTACAGCCCTAGTTAAAAAAAGAAGGAAACAAGCCGTTTAATAAGACCTTTCGGTTGGACTGAACTTCCAATTATAGTTGGGTTTGTGCTCACTTCATAGGCCTAAGGCCTTGTTCATGGGAAAAAGAAGAAGGCTCAATAGTTCTAATTCTAAGGTAGAATCTTCTAAGGGTTTCGACTAATGTTGAAGCCATGGCAATGCGTTCTACTTTTCTTTGGGCTGCAAATAATATGCTTCATCCTGGATGTATTTTCTCAGATTCACAAGCATTAGTTTTTGCTATCTACTCTTCCTTAATTGATAATTCAGAATTTAGTAAAATAATTGAGGATTGTAAGTTTGTTCTATGGAGTATAAACGACATTTTTATTCGTTGAATTCATAGATTAGCTAAAATAGTTGCTCATTGTTTAGCAAAAGCTTCCTACCGTTATGCTCGTCTCTTTGTTTGAGATTCTATTCCCTCTTATTTGCTTTCTTTTCATCAAAGTTAATGAAGTGTTCTTTTTTTTTTTTTTTTCTTATCGGTATAATCAGTAGGTTTAATCCACTTAGAGTATAGAGAGTGAAAGTTTTTAGCTCTTCTAACAAAGTTAATGAAATATTCTCTTCCATCTTCAAAATAAAAAATAAACTTTATATGAGGAGAAATTTTTAGGTGAATCTGATTCACCACGTCATCCGTGGACTGATTCAATCAATTAACCATATATCATTTTCTTTTTTTTATTTCATTCCATATCAACAACTCTTAACCCATTCCAATTAAAAATTTTAATTTTGTAACCAAACAGCAGAAAAGACAACAAGATTAATAAGAAATAAAACTTTCTGAAAAAGTTAAGCAAGGAATCAAATAGAAAAAATGTCTATCTCTTTCTTTTTTTTTTCGTTGTTCCTTAGGATTTTTTGCATGTAATCCCTAATTAAATCTTGTTTTTATTTCTCGTTGGAAGAATGTTCACAAACAAAAGATCACATGCCAATTCACGCCTTGAAACGTGATGGTAAATTGATTTCTTGCAATTGAATTTCATTGCTGTGAATTTACAGTTTTTGTTGCTATTATCCTTGAAGAAGATGAAAGTTGTTGAATTTTAAATTTTTATTAATTATTGAGTAAGAATATGAAAGAAGGGCTGAATAAAAACTGTCATTTGATTACAAAAATTAGAATTTTTAGTTGAAGGGAGTTAAAAGTAGCTTATGTGGAATGAAGTAAAAAAAAAAAGATGATGTGAGGTTAATTGATTCAATCAGTCCATGGGTAACGTGATGGACTAAGTTCACCTAAGAATTTCTTTGTCTCTCTCCTATCTATTTTCAAACATGAAACACCATTACGAAATTTTTCGGTGCCTATTTGCTAGTTATTCTAGGTTTTTTGTCTTTCAAAAAATCACAAGCAGTTTACATTTGTAAGGTGTAAAGGGTGAGCACTAATCATTTTTAATGTAAACTGTCGATATTCGAACCATATTATTAAGAACTGTTTGATCTGATTTGAGATTTAGTCACAGTTAAACTTTTCATCTCTCTTTATAGATGTGTTTAGTGAAAATCAAACCGAAAACTCTTTTCATGCGCTCAGTCTGCATTACCAACTGAGTCACAAATAGGTGAGCATTAATTAATTTTAATCCGAAAATCAAATCAAATTGCTTTACTAAAAATTCAGGCTGATTTAGTTTGATTTATAAATTCTAAAATTTCAATTTTTTTCTTTTCATTCGATTTTTTTCACAAAAAATTTAAAAGTTAAATAAAATGAAACAATCCAACTCAACCTAATAAAAATTGAAATATTTTTCACATATTGTATTTTAGATTAAAAAGACAAACTTAAAGTTAAATCACAATATTGAAAAAAAATTAAATCAAATCAAACCACATTAATTTGATCCAATTTAATATGATTGCTTAAAAAATTTCGACGAATTTCACTTTCAATATGAAAAAAGAGTTCGAATAATTCAAGTTTGACTATCTTTGACTCAAATTGAACCAAACATGTTAATGCTTGCCCACTAATAAATAGTTTACCTCAGAATGTCACTTACTGCTAAATAAAAAAATATAAACAAACCCCAGAACGATAACAGATTCATTCAACGCTTCAAGCTGTAAGCTTTTGATTGCTTGACCTGGTGATACACGTGATATTTGGCGGTTGAAATGCCTTTAAGTCTTGACTTGAGAATTGATATCAAAGCAGGAAGAACCTTTATTGCAGAGTTACAGGACGTGGACCAACAAGTTTCTACCAGTTGCAGAAAAGAAAAGATGATGATGGTGATGGATGGGCCACCATATTTGACTATTTGGATATTACCAGTATCCTTTTAATGGTCACGCCATTTCAATCTCAAGGGAAGGGAATGCTTTTGCTACCTACACGTTACATCATCTGGAACCAGTATCCAGAGCTTCAAATTCAAGAAAACCCGCAGTAATCTCAAACTATGGCTAGCTTGGAATTAAAGAGGATGACATAATATAAGTGGGTCTAAGTGCACTAGATTTTCATTGTCATCACAGGATTAAGCAGTGGAACCAGTATTTTATGTAGAGTTTTAAATATAATCATTCTCAATTCGAAAGAAATCGGTCTCTTATTCAGTTATTAAATATTCAATAATGATTTATTTAGACTCATATATGGAGCCATCTAGAGTTTAGTGCAATTTCACATTTTTAAAACTGAAATCATCAATTTTAAAACCATTAAAAAATTGAAATTGAAACCATTAGTTTTCGGTTCAATTCTTATTTTAAATTTTTTTTGAATTGGAATCACAGTCACCACTAATGTCACCAATGGAATAATTGAATGAAAAAAGTTACTTTTAAAAAAATGAGGATATTTTTTATTATTCATTAGAAAAGAAAAAGTTCGATTAGTCTAAACTCAATTTATGAGCCAATTTATAGACTGAATTAATGGAAAATAATTTTTTATTAAAATAAGATTATTTTTTATCATATACTAAAAAAAAGTAAAATCTCGTTAGTTTAGTCTACAGATCAGTTATGATCGAGTCCAAATAAGTCTAACGCGAAAAAAATGATCAAAATATTTTAAAAATTTTTATTGTGATTGATTCGGTAGATGAATGGACACATAGACCAAGTTTAGGAGCAACAGAAACATGCACCGTGTCATACAAGTGTATGTGCAATAATAAATATTACCCGGTTCCTTAAATGACCTTCAACTATGTATTATAGTGAAACTTAATCCTCTCTCTAGATTTGTATTGTTCTCCCATTCATTTTGCTTGCTTCGATTCATCCCGATCACTCAACTTTGAAATAAATTACTTTTATATTTTTCAATTATTCAATAAAATTATAATTAATTTAAATTTTATAAATTAAAGAGCTAAATAAAATAATTCTTTTAGTTAAAATATTTAATGAGTTCAATTTTATAAATTAAAATCCTCAATTGATTAAAATAAAAATTGAGCATGCCATGTTTATAATTATACCATCTAATCTCCGCACGTGGTCGTCTTTTAGGGGTGGACTTTAGGCTGAAAAGTGGGGTTTATATTTACTGTTACTGCTGAATTTTACAAGTCTAGATTTTTACTAGTTTCCCTTTTTTTCACTTGTATCTCAATTTTCCTCTAAATCAACATATGATCTTTAATTTATTTCAAGAGATAGATTTAATATAAAATTCCATAAATTTTTATAGAATTCATTTAGAAATTTATATTTTTGTGTTTGAAATGAAAAAAATATAGATTTCTATTTTAAGAATTCAATTATATGAAATTTGATATAATTATGCCAAATTTCATAAAAATATGCGAAATTTCCAAATGAATTTCATAAAATTAAGTCATTCGACTTTCTATGATACAATTGCCATTCTCTTTCTACAAATTATTTTTTCAATTTTTTACTTATTTATTTATTTAAACTTTATGAAAATAATTTTAATTTTTTAATTTTTTTTTAAAAATATTTTCTTTATTATTGTGTTTTTCTATTTTAATATTTTTCATCTTTTACTTTAATATTTTTTTTACTATTGAGGAGATATTCAAATTAAATATACATTTATCACCAAAATTAAATTCAATAATTTTGTTAATATTATTTTGATTTTATATATTTATTTTAATAAAATATAAAAAATTATGTAGCATAACATAAATATAACTAGTATTTATTATTTATTTTTATAAAATTACTATTTTAATAATATTTTAGAAAAATAAAGCTAATAAATTTTCAATTATGAATTTATTTCATATATGATTATGTGAAATTTAATTAAATTATATATTTTAAATTAATTACATTAAATATAAATAATTTATTTATAAATAAATTTCATATTTTAAATTTATTTATACTATCGGAAGCATTAATGTTTTATATGTTAGAAATGGGCGGTTGCTATTGTTATTGTTATATTGCGTTCCGCTGAGGTACAAGAATCAGACATCAGCTTAGCGTGATTGGAGAGGAGTTGGCAATGCTTCTTTTTAACAACATTTATAGGGAGGCCAGCAGTATCGCTGATGAGTTAACTAATCAAGCCACGCGGTTGCGTCATGGTCCATGAAGTTGATAATCCTACTGCTGCGTTCGAATCCTCTTTTAGATTAGATTTATAGCCTTGCTAATTGATGAAACTAATAAAATCATTTTTTTATTAAAATTGAAGTATTTCTAGTTATATATTTGAAAAGTAAAAAGAATAAAATTAAAAGACCTTTTAAAAATTTTTTAGTTTCATTCGATTTATAAATTTATTGACCTGATTTAAGTAAATAGTTTCAATATTTAGAGCGGTAAATTGACATGTATTCAAAACAATTGATAAAACAGATTGAATAATTAATAAATTGAGATGAATCAATAGAATAAAATAGGATAAGCAGTAGAATTAACAGAATAAAATGAGCAATAAAATAATCTGAAAAAATAAT
Source organism: Jatropha podagrica (assembly GCA_947857235.1). Lineage (NCBI taxonomy): Eukaryota > Viridiplantae > Streptophyta > Magnoliopsida > Malpighiales > Euphorbiaceae > Jatropha > Jatropha podagrica. The sequence continues at coordinate 102,926 of CANUEP010283852.1, read as the reverse complement.
AAATTATATAAATAATTAATAAAATAGACCGAACAATTAAATAAACTAAACATTACTCAAATAAATTTAAATAAAGATAACACTCGATTAAAAAAATATTAAGAGTGATTTAATGTTTCAGTTACAATAAAAAATATTATAAATATTTATACTACATCTCATTAGAAGAGGCATTTGATCTTATAACAATTTTTAATCATTCATATGTGTGCGTATTAGTTTTTCAAATTTGCCTTTTCTTTTTAAATTCAGATTCTTTTTTATCCTCGAAATAAAAAGCATTGAGTGTTGGACACACCCAAGTTATCTTTAGTTAGTTTTTCTTCTTCTGTTAATGTACCGAAAAAAAAAAAAATCACCAACACCGCAGAAGGTATGATATTCAGAAGAAAAAATGAGTGCAATTTTTTTTTTCTTTTTAATATCGATTCCTAGTTAAAAAGATTATTGGAAAAAGAAAAGTTAGACTAGCAATTTACAACTTCAAACGACTTGCAACTAAGTCTAAGTAGACTATTAATGCCAATTCACCTTCTTGGAGGCATGAGGCATCCAACGACTTCTGCCTCTGTGCAATTTTTGGTCCATCACTTCAATCAATTTCTTCCCAAAAATGTGACTCACCACTCTTCATTGTCGTTTTGTCCAGGCCACGCATTCCACAACTCAAATTCCTACTTGACACCTCTACCTTCACTGCATGCTTTCATTGGATTCCCAATGTTTCCCTTCCTCCACTTCAAATCAAGCTTAATTATTAAATGTAAATAAATAAATAAATAAACCAAGAAATTAATTAGATTACATCAAACGACAGGTCGACCCCGACTTGGCGGTTCTCCTCCTCCCTCCACTTTCACATTCAAGCAATTCAACGGTTTCTTGACCGACGCAAATAAGTTCCTACCGTTAACTGAATCTCCGTCGTTATCAGTCTTAGATGCTTTAACGGAACCGCCTCTTGAAACAAATGGCGGATTCATTAGAAGTCCCCACAGATCCGACCGACTAATCTGCTTTCCTCTATTGCTATCTTCACCGCCGCTTCTATATCCTTTCCTCGAACTCCCTTCTGTTGCTAAAATCACGTTAAAACTAATAGCGCGTTTCAGTTTCGCATTCGCCAGCATGTGCGTTCTCAACTCCTCTGGCAATTTCAGCGTATACCTTTCAATATTCTCTCCTGCTTGAACCAGTGAATGTCCTGTCGAATGCGATCTCGGAAACTTCCCTGAAATTCCCGATCTCGGTGGCCGATTTTTGTTCACGCGTGTCTGTGAATCTCTATTTTGCTCTTCGTTAACAGAAATTGAGATTTCATTAGTTGTTTCGGTGAGGTTAGATGCAGAGAATTGCTGATTCGGCTCTGTTGTCGTTATTGTTTGTTGCGATGAATTTTTCTGAGTTTCGCCACTATCCGGTGTGAGCTCAGCACGGCAAACCGGGCAAGTGACATGAGAAGACAACCACTTGTCGATACATTCAGGATGGAAAACGTGATTGCATTTAGGCAATAAACGAAGAGCTTCATCATCTTCAAATTCACTTAAACAAACAGCGCATTCTAGCGTCTCTCTTCCGATTTTGATATCTTTTACTTCGGAGTAAACGAAGATGGGAAACTTCTCGATCACAGCTGGATCAAGCCCAGCCCTATATAATCTTCCAGTGATGACGGTCTGAAATTCGGTGGTATCCGTGCACTGACGGAGAAAGATGGAGAAGATTCCGATGAAGAAGAAAGCGCAAATGAGAATGAGTACTACAATTGCTATTGTTGGATCGAAATTTGAGTACAACCGGTAGGTGTCTCGTGATCCAGTGATCTGCTGTGCATCAGCGGAACAGTAAACAAGCGAAAGGATGAAGATTTGGAACCATCTAATACTTTGATGGATGATTGGACGGCTGAGAATAAGTTGATTGCCTTTCATTTCTGAAGTGAAACTCAAGCAGACTTTATTTATGTTTTCTAATAGAAGTATCTTCTGAGAGAAATTAAGGAGTGAAGTACAGAGTCACAGAGAATATAAAGAACTGAACAGGAAAAGAAAAGTGGGAAATAAGGTAATGTCGTGGGCGGGAAGAAAAGCGGATTGTGTGAGTGCTGACGTCATAAATAAATAAAAATGATTTTCCACTTGGCATATGGATAAGCGATGGATGTTGGCTGCTGGAACGTTGATATTTCGTCAATATTTGGTGATGACGAGGCTTTGTTCAGACACGTACAGCCACGATTAAAGGTTTAGTTATTTACTGGAAGAATCTAATTCTTTCTGGACAAATATGGTACTATGTAGTAATGTTTAATTATTTTAATAAAATAATATATTAATTTTTATCTATAAATTGACTGCTTGGTCGATCGAGTCGGGGGATAAGATTTTAAACAAGCGGAATAGATAAATTCATGCGTGAATTTTGTGATTTTAATTTTGGCTAATTTTTATTTTTTACTTTAATTCATTAAACACTTCAATTGATTAAATAATATCTATTAAATATTTTAACTTATAAAATTATATTAATAAATATTTATTAAAATTATTATTAAAAAATTATGTAAACTACATATAAATCGATATTTTATAAATAAATTAAAAATTTTAAAATTTATTATTGAAAGTCATGAATTATTACTAAAATTTATAAATTGAAATGTATGATATATCACATGTAAAATTCAATCTTATAAAGTTATAGGGGAGTCTATAAATTTAATTATTAAAGTAAAGATGTGTTTTCCTTTGGATAACCTCCAGGTGTAATATGGATGGTGATTTTTAGCATTACTTAAATAATTTGGGTGTCCCGTTCCTTTTTTGGACCAGTTGAGTAATTCCACTTGGGATGAGAAAAGATCTGAAATTTTCTTTTTCTACATAAAATATTGTATTTTGGCTTACTGCAATTGGTAAAAAAGAATTTTTTTTTTTTTTTGAATGTTGTTAGGTAATCTCTTAATTGGAATGATAAGTTTCAGTATTGCCAAATATAGAAGTATAAATTTGAAAATCATAAAATTTATGATTGACTTTGTCACTTTAGTCTCATTATTTTGGATGAAAAGAGCAAAATATTAATAAAATTATAATTTATAGACCTTATAATAATAAATATTCTCATTATTTTTGTATAGACAGCCATCTGTGAACTGTCACCAGTGGTCACCCTTTTTTATGATTTTTTTTTCGAATGATCATCATATTTGTGCTTTTTAATATAAATTTGAGTTATTATTATTTAATTATTTTGATTATTGTTGTCTATATTTTCAATTCTATTTTAAAAAAATTTAGTTGTTTTTACTGTTTCAGGAAATTGGGCACAACAAAGTCAGCTTATAATATCTGAGTGAAGCAAAATAACTCATAAAAACAGGCAATTAGTCAGTTTTGAGAAATTCGGTGGGCGAAGAAGGAGAGATGTAAAAGTGAAAAAGACAGAAGAAAGATGAAACGACTCAACCAACCTTTTCAAGAAGACAAAATATCGAGTCAAATGTAAAGTGAACAAAGAGGACAGGCGAAGCGTTGTGTTGTGTTGTAGGCTATCTTGTTTTCTACTTTGCTTTCTTAACCGTATTTAACGTAAAACATCTCGTATGGATTTGTTCTTTTATGATTTTTTTGATCTCGTGGGGATTTCGCCTTCTTTTTCTTTTTTCTTTTCTTATCTTTAAAAGATTAGCAAATAATATGGTTTTGCTTTCCAATTATGATGTGAATGTCGATGTTTCCTATGTGCTACGATAATAGTGAATTATGATTCATTATTTTTATCATTATGAATAATTATATAATTTCACTAATTTTAGTAGCGTGAGCTTAATTAAGCACAATATCACATTCTCATCTTTCACGATCAGTTAATAATCATAACTGATATAAATATATGAGTAAATTGAATAAAAATAATAAAAGAAAGCCACAACATTTGGAATGATTAGAATTAATCCATCTTATGTTAAGAGGAACGATGCGTTTTACTATAACAGTCTTCACCCATTGCCATCCCCTCTCATATCTCTCTGCCTCGAGATCTCTAATCAAAGTTCTCAATTCACCATCCCTAACATTTGCACCCTCTCCTCCATGTCTAACGTACCCATATCCACGAAAAGAACCAAAAGATCAAAACAATAATCAATGAGCATAACTTTTAGTTTATTTCAGATTATTTTTTGAACATAAATAAAATAATGAAAATAGTATATCCTCCATTTGATAAAAAATAAGAAAAAGAAGACTAGATGTGTGTATATAATGGGACTTACCTTATCTATTGTTTTAAAAAATTAAAAATAAAATATAATGATGTAGTCCAAAGTCGCATTATATATAAAATTAGACTACACAATACACATAGTAGTTTCCTTTTTCAATTTTTTTTTTTAAAAAATACAGATTCAAGTAATGGTTTTTCTTTTTTTTTAAAAAAAAAAAAATTAAATTACTGAAGAAAAGTATCGAAGCTTATTATTTTATATCAGGAAACAAACAATTTTATGGCCTTTTAGTTTTGGCCCACTGAACCTTTTATTATTAACAAATATGTGTATTCTCAAAAATTAAAAGCCCATCAATGATGTGGCCGTTTAGTTTGGCCCATTAATTCGGAAGAAGCCATTATTAATAATTTTTCAAATTTTTGTTCGAAAACATAGATTTTAAGATTATGGATCCAAAAGTTAAAAAGAACCTGCCAGATCAAACTAATCGTATTGGTCACTCAACGCAACACACGGATCGGATCCATGTCACGCCCTTCTATGCATTTATCTACCGTTCGATTTTCGTTTAATCTACGGCCCAAATTCCCTCCTCCCAAATTTTCAAATCCCGCAAAATTTTCCTGCTCCCGCCGTGCCGCGTCTCTCCCCTCTCTTCCTATAAAACAATCCACAAACGACTTTCCCTTCCATCCATTTCTCCCTCGCATTTTCTCTTATTTTCTAAGAAAACAAACGATTCTTTGTTTCCACTCCGATGGCTCGTACAAAGCAAACCGCTAGAAAATCCACCGGAGGCAAGGCGCCAAGGAAGCAGCTAGCAACCAAGGCGGCGAGGAAATCTGCTCCAGCTACCGGCGGAGTTAAGAAGCCACACAGGTTCCGTCCTGGAACTGTAGCCTTAAGAGAAATCAGGAAATACCAAAAGAGTACAGAGCTTTTGATAAGGAAGCTTCCATTCCAGAGATTGGTAAGGGAAATCGCTCAAGATTTCAAAACTGATCTGAGATTCCAGAGCAGTGCTGTTGCTGCCTTGCAAGAGGCAGCTGAAGCTTATTTGGTTGGTTTGTTTGAGGATACAAATCTTTGTGCAATTCATGCTAAGAGAGTTACTATTATGCCTAAGGATATTCAGTTGGCGAGAAGAATTAGAGGCGAGAGGGCTTAGATTTGAAATCTGTTTCTATGTTTATTTTTGTTTTTTTTATTGTAGGTTTTTATGTAGTTGTTTCTTTTTGAATGGTTGAAATAGAAAATCAGTCTCAAATCTATTACTGTTATGTGTATTAGATATTGCAGTTCATGTGTTTGTGAAAAGTCCTCATTGAGAAATGACTTTTTTATTTTACTTTAGCAATTGAAAGCAACTATTTTGCACTTATTGAAGTTATTGGGACTCTAATTATTGAAAATAGTGGTTTAAATTACTAACTAATGATTGTGTCCTTTATTATTTTTTTGAAAGGTGCTGCTTTTATTATTAAAATGTGTAAATTGGGGCTTTTTGCCACTTTTCATAATCATTATGAATTGTTTTTTTTAAAGTCTATCTTCGCCACTCATCATTTTTCAATAGAATATAAATTCCTTTTAATGGTTTGGTTATAGAAAATATTATGCATATATATATATACACACACTTCACGGTTTTCCAAATTAGAACAGTAGCATCTTGCAGGGTGTTTGCAACAATGGTATGGATCACAAGATAACACACTTTGTTCTGTCTCAGTTGCTCTCTTCTGTGTGTTTATGAAACTGTCTAGGAAAAGAAAAACGTGCTTATAAATATATATATATATGGAGTATTTTCTTTTAATAAATTTAAATTTAAGGGTCCCAAAACATGAATTTCCAATCTTTTATTTTTAAATTCAAACTTAATGTTTTGTTTAGATTTTCAAAATTTAGCAATTGTGTAATATGCAAGGGGGAATTTTTTTAGTGGAGTATAAATTGCAGAACTTGAAAAATTTATACAAGTTTTTGAGTTTGAATTTGAAAATTATTTTCAGATTGAATACATGTATAATAATTTTGGGTTACTTACTCCGCTCTCGGAGTCGCTTAATAAAAATACAAGTTGATATCGAAATAAATATGGACAGTTAAATTATTATCCGCACGGATACATATAGAATGCGAGTATAGATATCCATATGCTCGATACTTGTCACCCACTATATTAAACATGATTGATCATAGGTACACCCACATACTCAACCAATTAAAAGATGTACTTTAAATAAGTTCAGGTTGGGATAGTTCAAAATTTGTAGCTATTGACTAGCTCAAAATTCACAGATACTTACCTCACTTTCAGTGTATATAAGACATGTCATTCATAAAATTTATAGATATGAATGATATGTTATTCATAAAATTTAGATTGTTATGAGTAAAATTATAAGATTTAAAAGTGAATTTATGCATCCAACCAATATTTTCATTTATACGAAGTTAACATTATGCATATCCTATGGTCCTTATCAATGTAAAAAAAGTTTCATTTAACTTTCATTTATTCAATTTTATAAAATTTGATATAATTAGATTAAATCTTGTCATTTATATATGCTAGTGTTCAAGGATGTGCGATAAATGTTGTTACTTGTTGAACATACTTATTATTTTGAAGACAATATACAAAATCAATATTTTGAGTTATAATTATTACATGTATAAAAATAGGTGCAAATCACTGTCATACATATTTAGTATTTGTTGAAAAATTTTAATAAATTTTTGACAAAATGGTATAATTATAAAATTGAAAATAAATAATCATTTGATCCAATATTTCACCATATATAAAAATAAGTATATATATATATAAATTATTAATAATCAAATTCAAATTTTTTTAATAGTGTACCAAAATAAAAAAATCAAAAGTTAAAATTAGTACCTTATCCATTAACAATAATAAAGTGATAAGTTTTCCATATAGCAATAGTAAAAAACTATTGATAGTTAGAGTCTTTAATGAATTGATAATAAAACAAAAAAAAAATATTGATAGTAATCAATTATTGTCATAATAATAAATTCAATACTAAAATCAAAGTATAATAACTTTTAAAACTAAAAATATGCAACAATTTTTTTTTTAAAAAGAGCATTAAATGTTAAAAAAATTATAAAAATATTGCATTTTCAAACTTACTTATAAATAAAATGAAAAATATCAATTTAGTTACAAAAAGTTGTGTTTGTAATAAAAAGATTAATATACATATTTCATTGAATCTTTTCCAACATTATTTTATATGTCCACCAAAATTTGATATGCTCAAAATGGAATTGTTTTATTTTGGCATATATATATAAAAGAATGAAGCTACATAAAAAAGCAGAGGGATTCTCTTGTCATTTTATGCTTACAAACACATGGGAAGAAAAATTAAAAGGCCAAAAGACATGAGTGGAGAAACCAGGCTAGAAAGCAGAAACTAACCCCATTATTAGTATTTTTTTTTTTTTTATCATCACCTTCTATAATATAATACACAACATCAAAAAAATAACATCCCTCTCTCTCTCCATGTCATGTTATTATATGCAAAACAAGACAGAGAAATAAAATCTAATATTGCTATAATGGGCCTTCCTCAGATACCCACAATAATTTTTTAAAACAAATATATTCAGATTTCAATCTTGAAAATTAGACATAAAATAAATTATTATAACTAAATAAATACAATGATTTTATAAAAATTCTTAATAATGAATTTGAAAAAATAAATATATTTTCAAAATAACTTATTAGTTAATTCTTTCTATCTTTTACTTATAATTTGATTATATATGAACTGATTGTTTGCTATAGACTTTAAGAATTTCAAATATAATGAAGGAATTTTAAATAATTGACTAATAGTTTGTACTTTGTCTAAGTTACTTTATTCCCTATAATGATTAATTTGCTCGATAATTAGTGTATTTAAATGAATTGTGGTTTATGACTTTGACATTCCATTATTTGTCAATTTTCTTTTTATTTTAATTAGGAAGAAACCAAAACTCTGAAAAGAAAAAGGGAAAACACAGAGTTTGATTAGTCTGTCTAGTTATAGTGGGGCAAAAAAGTATTTTACAAAATGGGGTTCAAGTCAAGTCAATTCAATTTTTTATATATATATTATAATAAATTAATTAAAATCTTTATTCTCTAGGTAATTAAGGTTAGTCCATCTATCATTTTTCTTACCTAACTTTTGTTTATAAAGCATAAAATTTCTTTCCTTAAAAAATAAAAAAGCATAGAATTTCTTTTGTAAAATAAATAAATTTTAATTACTCGAAAAAGTTAATAATTTAAAATATTTTTTACTTCCAAAAAGTAAGATAAAACGATAGAGATTACTTTTCCTTTAATCAAAGGTTTCAAATTTGAGCCATGAGTATTTAATTCCTTTAAACACTTGAAAAGGAGTGTTATCTAATGCTACCTTTTTTGTGGGACTAAACACTTGACACTTTTTGAAAATTAAAATTGTAGGACAAAAGCGAAATATTATAAAATTATATAGAATTTTTAGATAAATTTATTAAGAAAAATTTTAAATTATGATGTTAAATATAAGTTAGATAATTATTTATATTTAAAATAAAAATAAGAACATATATAAAGAAGAAACAAAAACTCTAAATTATTATTTTGAAATAATAATTTTACTATATATTTATTATTTTTAAATTCAATAGCTACTTCACAAATGTTGATTTGAAATTTAAAAATTCCGAAGGATATTGTCATAGAAAGGGAGGAAGTGACCGACAATGCATAACTCTCCCTTACTTGGCTGAAAGAAAGAGACATCTCTAAGGCTTATATTAACAATACATTCACAATATAAGACAGCAGATTTTTTTGGTCTGCACATGTATTAACGCGCATGTGTGTTTGACTAAATTCCGAACTGAATTATGTCGTCCCCTGATAATGAATTCAGTTAATGGTAATTTATTCACAATGTGTCGTCCCTGATTATGTTAACAACACGTATACGTAATATTGACAACTTTAGACTTTCAAATTTCTCATTTTACATATAAATTTGCGTAAAAATGCAGCATATTTCCATTAATCCAACTTTAATATCTAATATTAGCTTTCAGAAATAGTTGGTAGCTGTGATTTTCGATTTTCAACCGCTTGATTTACTATCACCTCGAGCTAAAATATTAGCAGACTGATTGGCATTTTTCCTTTTTAGTGAAGGTAAGCGGGGCTCTTTTCCCCTTCTACTCTCTATTTAAACACCGAACCATCCTCATCAACAACTCCATAAACTAGCCTCCCGTATTTTTCTATACCGAAAGACTCTATGTCTTATCAAACCTTTGGTGCCACCAACGTAACCAATGGTGTCACAACTGTGGACTGCCAAAAACAAGTCCGTTCATGGAGAGTTTTTAAGTCTCTAATAGAACTTCTAATTCCAACTTGCAACTGTACTTCCATAGAAGAAGAAAAACAGAAACCCACCAAAAAAGAATTTGTAGAACACTTTCAGAATTACTACAATTATACTTATAATCCAAACCCAAATTTCACTACATCTTCTACAATCACTGGCACTATTTTCGGCTTTCGCCGCGGCAAAGTTAGTTTCTGCATTCAAACAGACTCCAAATCTGTAAACCCAATTCTCCTTCTTGAATTTGCAGTACCTACTACTATTCTAGCCAAAGAAATGCAAGGTGGGATTTTACGTGTAGCATTAGAGTGTAGTAATTATGGGTATAATAATGTAAATTATGATTATTCTTCCTGTTCTCTTTTGTCTATGCCGTTATGGAATATGTATTGTAATGGAAGAAAAGCTGGGTATGCGGTTAAACGCAAGCCATCAAAAGTTGATAGAGAAGCATTAAGGTTAATGGGTTCAGTTGTTGTGGGTGCTGGAATTATTAGTGGAAAAGAGCTTGATAGAGATGACGAGCTTATGTATCTTAGGGCTAATTTTGCTAGAGTTTCTGGTTCTTCAGAAGCTGAATCTTTCCATTTGATTGACCCTGATGGAAGCATAGGTCAAGAGCTTAGTATCTTCTTTTTTCGCTCAAGATGAACATTTTGTTCTCTCTTCTTCTTCCTCTCTCTCTTTTCTGGTATGTCGGAAGTCAGGTCCTAGGATTCGAATCCAAAACCTACCAGAATTTTGGCTTTATTCTTAACCATTTGCCTCCACAATTTGTCCGAAACTTTACCTCCTCAATATAAATTTTTGGCTTCAACCCTGGAATTGATCTATCTCTAATTGTATCAAAAATTTAAATTTTAAACTCGTCAGAATCTTGCACTTTTTTTGCTTTTGTTACTTCAGAAGGATTTGATACCTCTGATGATAAGAGCTTGATCACTATAAGGTTTAATGGCACAGGCACATTAAGTCTTTATGAAGACTTATTTTTTGAGCTTTGTTGTTTGTAACATGGCTTTCATTTGCTTGTGTACCATTTCCAATGTTTTTATGTACTTTTTTCCCTTCAATCGTCAAAAGAAGGGTTTTCTTTTTTATTATTACTATATATTGTGAGATTTAAATAATGTCAATTACCTATTTTATTATCTCTATTTTGCTCCTCCTAATTAATAATTACATGAAATTAATTATAAGTAGCTAAACATGTCTCTCCTTTACCTTGAATTTTTGGGTGGCTAGCTAGTTGACCATGTGTCCAGTGGTTTCAAAAAGTGGATTCATATTCATCAAAAGGACAATAACTTTGTTGGCAGCCGGCAAGCTAATATAATTATGTTGTCTCGAAAAAGTATTTATCTTCGTCGAATGTGTATATTAAAAAGTTTTTTACTGTTCTTAACGAGTGAGATGAGATGACAAAGATCATTTTTCCTTTAACTAAAGATATTGAGTTCGAATTCTAGATATGAAACTCTTTTAAACACAGAGAAAAACGAATACCAAATGATTAAAGCCTATAAGATCTCATGCACTAAGCTAGAGTTTTCTACATCTACATGGAAGCCCGTTTGAAGCAGTAAAACTCTATATTTCCAGATAATGCTTTGTGGTATTTTCTTTAAAAATAATGTAATGTAAAAATACTAATTCTTGGATTGGGGAAAAGAAGAAAAAATAAAAAAAATAATAAATGGCTGCGATTTGTTTGGATAGCAATTAAACAAATGTATGTAGGGAAGTATTTTCTATCCAAATACTTGGCTACTGGAGCGGGTAGTCTCTCTCGTGCGGCCATGTTGGTCTATACACCATAGCACACTTATTCTCCTGCTAGTTGCCATCGCTCAATATATTTGTTCTTTATTTAATAATCAGCAAATTTTCAACTTGCAAAATTTTTCCATGGAATGTTTTAATATATAAAAATTAAATTAATGAAATACTTATTAAATACTCTTTTCATCACGTATTATTTATATGGTTTGCTGTACGTCAAGGGTTGGTGTGGTTCTTCACTTTGCATCAAATTAAATCACGCGCTTGTAAAAATATACATTTATACATACTTGATGAAATGTAAAATATACATTTAGTTGTATGTAGTGTTCATGTTAAACATTCCAGAGAATATCCATTAAAGAGCCTAATTAATAAAATATGTAATAGAAATTGATATTATTTCAGTTCCTCCTATATTATACTAATAGAAATTGCTATATAGTGTGAAGTGGAGCCTTTTCCTTCTTCTTCATTTATTTTTTCTCTCTAAAAATGGATGATGTCCATGAGCTGTTGTTGATTCCATATGTCCTTCCATTTACAAATGGACATTTGGTGTCTCCTCTCTCTTTATGTTTTTATATAATATACGTGGAATGTGGTTTGTACACGTTTTCTTCCCCATCATCATATATTATTTTCACATCAACCTTTTCCTTTTCATATGTTTTTGGTACTTCTTGATATTGGGCGAAACTAATTATTCTGATAACTGTTAATTATTTTAATAATATTTAATTATTAATTGTTTGGATAATTTTTTATAAAATATTAAAAATTAAATATTACATGAGTTAACTTTTTATAAAATGTTAATTTAACATTTAAAAGATAAATCAAAAGCGTTTAGCGTTTTGACTAATAAAAATACTCCATTTATAATTTAGAAGTTTTATGTTTAGAGTGACCGAAAATAATTTCTCTATGAAAATAGAGAAAATGCTAAGTACATTAATTTTCTCTAGATTTAACATACTGTGCATGAAATTATATCAATTTTTTTCCAGAGCCCACAAATGCGAAATATATCATACATTGAGTTAGCCTTGTGATTCCCAATAATTAATATTAAAATGATAGAGCATTAGTCTCTTACATTAGGGATGTGATAGAAATTTCGTGGATGAGTATATTTATTTGAAATTTTTTTTTTTTTAATTTGTTTAGTTCGTCCCGAATGGGGACATAGGCTGCAAGTAGGTAGCGTCACTTACCGGTAGGTAGTGGACACTTTAAAAATTGCGGAATCAATTGAAAACACATTTTCATTCCTTACCAGATGCGACAGCCGTTTTAATTTGTTTTGCTGGTGCAGAAAAGACCGGCTCTAAGCAAGCCCTTCCGTCATCGTCGTAAACTGGACTACTAGTCGTTCAACGACCACGGAAAAAACATTTAATTTCTATTAAACGACATAGATCGCGTGAACTGTACGACTGGGAGGGATTTAAAGATTTTAGTTTAGATGAGGTCAGGCGAAGACCACAAATGAAAAGAAGCGGGCAATTGCAAAGACCAACAGTTCAATCTGTTATATTTTCCGCTCTCAGCAACTGCACCTAACGGTCATTTGAGTCTGGTAGTTGAAAGTCTAAGAAACAAAGAGAAAATCCAAGAACTGAACATGTATAGAAATTGAAAATTAGCAAAATTAGGCTTATAAAATTTATTAATTTCTCTCTCTCTCTCTCTACCTTCTCTTCAAATCTTGTAACACCCCCCCCCCCCCCCCTAACAATGCTGTCTTTTAGCTTATTGCTATTATATCTGTTGTCTCCATATTTATCATTATCTAACTCTTCTTCTCCAATAGCACAGAGTTTTCTATTATGGGATTTCCCAGAATCTTTTCCATTTTATCTGCAACTAATCAAAACCATGCTAATAACAATATTCTTCCTTCTCACAGTCCATTTCGCGAACAGCTGGTGAAGAGTCCTAATAATTCCCTCAGTTACGGATTCCCCAAATCTGTTATTCAGTACTTGGGTCGTATTTTCTCTGGAAGTGAGTCTCACTTTATAATTATTATTAGTTGTTGGTTTTTTGTTTATGGTTTGTTTCTTTGAAGTGAGTGTGCTATTTTACTGTAATGCGTAGGGAAAATTGATGGGGGGTCAAGGACGGATGAAGAAGAGAAAGTTTATTCTTGGTTATATTCATTAGCACAATCGGATAAAAATTTGGTATACGAGTATGTTCAATCCACTGAAAGAGGCGAGTATTTCTTTTCTTTATAGCTTCAATTTTTTTTTTAATTTTCAGATTTCATTATTTTAATGATTTTATGTGTTTGATAAAATGCCAATTAGAAGAATCTCTTTAGTTTGATAACCAGACTGTTTGTATTGGTTTAGAGTGATAGAGAACGTTTTAATTCTTTGGACAATATGATCCAGCTCCTGTTACTTAATAGGTTAATTAATTCTGTATCAAAAGTAAGATTTGATCAGTAGAATTCTCTGAATCTAACTGTTCCCTCTTCCTCGTCGTCTCTGTCTGACTATAAAATTTCATTGCAAAGTAAAAAAGATAGTGGGATGAGTCAATGACAGCTAAGTTCATGACTGTGCTAAAGGAAATTGCAACCTGTGTAGTCCATCCTTATATGTTGTTCAAGAATGATGATAATAAATTAGCAAGCTTCAATGGACAAGTATAGTTATTCTCACAGATATTCCAGGACCTAGCAAATAGATCTGTGAAAATTTGTCCTCTCGTTCATCTGCCAGAAAGAAGAGCATTTTTTTTTTCCTGTAATATAGATGTTCAAGTCAATACTGAGAATTAAATTCAAGTCCATCCCTTTGTTATAGATGCTCTTAATTGTTTATCTTGTTTAAACCCGCACTTTACCTGTGAAAGTCTCTTGATTCTCTGGCAAACTCTGCTATTTTTATCTTGCACAGAAAGACGCCTATAACAGTTATGTTTTCATGGTTCCTGTGATGCACTAACCTTTTCAATTAATTTTCTGCATAAATACGCATTTCTCTGGACTATGCTGCAGTAAAGACTGCAGGATTTTCTGCATAGATACTGTCTTATTTTGTACGTATTTGCAAAACAAAGTAACTTAGTATAACTTACTTGTTTGCTTCAACATATTTCCTTCCTACATTTTGAGTTTCCACAGAGCTTTGCTTTCTTTTTGTAATGTTAAATAACCATATCTTTTCCATAGAAGAATAGGCTAGAGTGGTTAGCTGTTGTATGATTTGCTAAATTGGTGTCTATATGCCGTGCCATTGAACGATCAAACGACTGCAAGCACTTAGTATGTGCCACTGGAAAATCTCTCACAATTAGTGCATTTTCAGGATGTATTCTCTCTCTTCTTCCTCCTAACCAGAGTGAAGGTTTTATTATTTTTTATTTAACTAGTTTGTCATCTTGGAAACTCCTATCTGTTTATAATATTAGTCAGCATACTGATTTGGCATACATACCCTTGTCTATTATAAGACAGATGTCCTTTTGCTTTTTGCAGGCTTGAGCTTTTCTGAAGCTGAGAGAAGATTGAAAGAAAATGGCCCAAATATTCCTCTTGAATATACTTTTCCAAGCTGGGGCCATCTTCTGTGGACGGCATTTTTCCACCCTTTCAATATCATTTTGATTGTGCTGTCAGCACTCTCATATTTAGCTAGTGACAATCCAAATGGATGCATCATGCTCATACTGGTTTTTATTAGTGTCAGCCTTAGATTCTACCAGGTAGTTTTGGTTAATTTGTTCAGCCAAATAATTCCCTTCTCTATTTCTAAAATATAGCTTTGCTTTTTTTTCCCCATGAACTAGGAATATGGTAGTTCAAAAGCTGCCATGAAACTCTATGAGTTTGTTAAATGTCCAGTAAAAGTTCAAAGATGTGCTGGTAGAGTTGTTCAGACAGAGTTAATAGTCCAAGTTGATCAACGAGATGTTGTTCCAGGGGACATTGTCATTTTTGAACCAGGGGACCTTTTTCCTGGAGATGTGAGATTATTATCATCAAAGCACCTAGTTGTAAGGTATAGAACCTCTAAAACTTGCACATTTTTTCTAGATCTGGGTTTTCTAATTTCTTTCATGTCATATGATTATTTTCCTATAAAACATATTTTCACACCCTGCTTTTGGAACAGTCAATCGTCATTGACTGGCGAGTCCTGGACAACTGAAAAAACAGCTGATACTAAAGAGAATCAAAGCACTCCTCTGCTAGAGTTGAAGAATATTTGCTTCATGGTAGGTGTTTATATTGCTGAATTTCTGGTTCAAGTCATAACCTTAGCCCTAAAGTCTGAATTTCGAGTCATGCATAATAAGGTAGCAACGTGACAGATTAATTTCCAATTATTTGTTTCT
The DNA here is from genome assembly GCA_947857235.1 of Jatropha podagrica. Lineage (NCBI taxonomy): Eukaryota > Viridiplantae > Streptophyta > Magnoliopsida > Malpighiales > Euphorbiaceae > Jatropha > Jatropha podagrica. The sequence goes on along the minus strand of CANUEP010283852.1, from coordinate 87,131 downwards.
AGTAGTGACTTAGCATGCAGGAGTAAGGATAGACATGAATATTCACCTTGGTGTTGGGGGACATGTGGATATGCAAGACAGTAATGAAATAGAAATACATATATCCGTTAATGCTCTTAAGAAAAGTACAATAATTTCGAGGTTTCACGGTTGATTGACCATTTGTGGTAATGGTTCTGGTAAGCTCATTTTCTCTTGTTGTGAGTCAGCACTAACACTTCATGGTTCCTAAACTCGAGTTGTAACATAAGATTATCCAATATCAATTTATGTAACAGTAAAACAATTTTCATTAGAAAGACGGATGACACACTGGACAGAAAACCATTTTTGTACCTTTAACTATTTGTTTCTCTATCTTCTACCTATTTGTTTATGGAATTCATGAAAAGTAAGAGAAAGTTGTTTCTTTAAAAACAACATATAGACAAATGGGCAAAAGAGAGAGAAACTAGTACAAACACTGAGTATAAAAAATGATTTTACATCTAGTATATCCTTCCCATTAGCTCTCCGGTGAGACTTATCCGAAAATCTAGTAAAAATGATTTTTTTAGTATTAGATAAATTGAAATTGGTAATTTTTAGGTTACAAATTGATATTTAAAGACAAAAAGTGCTCAGTGCTAACTCAAGGGATAGTGGGTGAAAATTAGCCCGATTTGATATGGTTCTCTAATATGTTTTCAACCTTTATAGTTTCTCTCCATTCTAGGCGGTAATAGGCTATCATGTTTACATCACTAAGAAATATATGGGCTTTGAATGTATTTTAGGGAACAAATGTTGTATCAGGAAGTGGGATTGGTTTGGTTGTTTCCACTGGATCAAAGACTTATATGAGCACCATGTTTTCAACTGTTGGGAAGCAAAAACCACCAGATGACTTTGAGAATGGCATCCGGCGGATATCCTATTTGCTTATTGCTGTCATGCTAGTAGTAATGACAATAATAATTTTGGTGAATTACCTGAAATCACAAAGTCTGAGTGAAAGTGTTCTTTTTGGACTCTCAGTGGCGTGTGCCCTTACTCCTAATATGCTTCCCCTAATTGTTAATACAAGTCTTGCGAAAGGAGCACTTGCCATGGCTAGAGACAGATGCATTGTCAAAAGCTTAACTGCTATACGTCATATGGGATCCATGTAAGTTATTTTTTCACTTCGTAGTTATTTTTGGTGAATTTTGTATGCACACATCCTTAATATTAACTAGCCTAAATGGGGTGGTGGATCAACTGGATACCTATTTAGTATCAGAAAATGCTTCTTTTGAAACCCAAAAAAGATGAAAGACTGACTGATGTATGAAGTTTATTTTTTTTTTCTTTTGGTCTTTGGCTTCTAAGCCAACTATTTATCTACATGGTAAATCGCATGGAAGAACAGTTAACACAGATAGGTAACTGTCAGTAATCTCATCCGATAATTTTCAACCATCCAATATTAACAAGTTCTTGGATAGTAAAAGGAAAATATATCAGAATCGATTGTTGACCTCCCAAGTAAGCTGAATTTTCTGTTAAGATGAGTTATTTAGTAGGATATTAGCAATCTCTTAATCTTGCATTTTCTGACAGTGTCATGGAAAAAATGTTACTGAAAACTTTCTGGAATCTTAGCTAACTTTTCCCATAGAAATACATAACACAATTTCTGCTGCAAAATAATACTACACTAAATCATTGTCAGGATATACAATCATTCAATAAATTTGATTGTCTTCTTTATATTAGATAATATTATTAACAAAACATCTGATTATAGTACCTTGCTTCATCATCTCTTTTGGCTTCGTATAGGGATATCTTATGCATGGATAAGACTGGTACACTCACCATGAACCGTGCAATTGTTGTTAATCATCTAGACAGCTGGGCTTCACGAAAAGAAAAAGTTTTACGCCTTGCTTTCCTGAACTCTTATTTCAAGACAGATCAGATGTATCCTCTGGATGATGCCATTTTAGCATTTGTATATACAAATGGATACAGATTCCATCCATCTATGTATAGAAAAATGGATGAGATACCTTTTGATTTTATACGAAGACGAGTAACTATCATTTTGGAAACTGAATCAGATGCAGAAGACAGAAGAAACGGGAAACTTCCTGATAGGTTCATGGTAACTAAGGGAGCTTTGGAAGAAATCATGAAAGTTTGCTCTTTTATTGAAGATATTGATAAGGGTGCCATAACCACTTTTTCTTCAGAAGATTATGGAAGGATTTTGAATGTGGCAGAAGATTTAAGCAACCAAGGGTTGAGGATTATAGGTGTTGCAATGAAAAAGCTAGAAACGGTATGTCCAGCACATTCTCTCTTAGCTATATTGTTACATTTTATTACGTCACGATATTTGTGGAAAAACTTCGAAACCTGCCTGATAAATATTCACGGCCGTATTTGGATGACATAATTACAGAATGTGAAAGTATAAAACATAAAAATTGGACGGGAAATACAGAAAGTGACTTAAACTCGTGTTTCTAAAGTTTGAATTTTGGGAAATTTGGAAGAGTAATTACAGAAGGTAAGTGTTAAAATAGCTGCCAATCACCTTCTTGCGAACAATAATAAAACATTGAGGCGCAATTGCACTGTTGCCAAAATTGTTAACCATTTCAGACCATCATCTAGAAGATAAGGATAAGACCTTTGCATGCTTTTATGGAATTGTGGGTTTAGTTTTTCAATAGTCAACCCCAACCGAATTGGGATCTGAGGACTGATTGGTTTTGTTGAGTTGAAACAGGTTTGGGAAAGTTTTTTCAATTGATTGTATATTGTGTAATCAATGAAATAATACACATCCTATTTATATACAAACATCTTGCTTTAAATAGGAAAAAAATACAAATAAGGAAAATAATAATAACATTCCCCTTAAGTTGGTTCATAAATATTGCACATGCCTAACTTGCAAATCAAATTATGAAATTGTTTGTTGTTAAGCCCTTTTGTAAGAACATCTGCAAGCTGATTATCCGAGGTCACATGAGTAAGTTTCAAAACACTTTGGATAACTTTTCTTTTATGAAATGTCAATCAAAATCTATGTGCTTTGTCTGATCGTGTTGAACTGGATTTTGAGCAATGTTGATGGTGGTTTTGTTATCACAAAACAAAGTCGAATCCTCTCCCTTTGACATTCGCAATTGTTCCATTATCTTCTTAGCCATAATAATTCGCAAACCCCTTGAGTCATAGCTCTTTATTCTGCTTCTGCACTCGAACGTGCTACTACAGTCTATTTTTTACTTCTCCAAGTAACTAGGTTCCTCCAACAAAGGTACAATATCTGGTGGTTGATCTCCTATCATCTAGAGATCCAGCCCAATCAAATCAATAAAGTCTTTAGTTTTCAGGTGGTCATGTTAGAGAAAAGTATACCTCTTCCAAGTGCAGACTTTAGATGTCTTAAAATGCGAAATATAGCTTCAAGATGAGAACTACGAGAATCATGAATATATTGACTAACTAGACTTACAACACATGCTATATCAGGTTTAGTATGTGAAAGATAAATCAATTTGCCAATCAATCTCTGATATTAACCCAAGTCAATCAATTCTCCCATTTCTGCTTGCAATTTATGATTAACTTTAATGGGGGAGTCAACTGGTTTACAACCCAACATACCAGTTTTTTTCAAAAGATCCAAGATATATTTTCTTTGAGAGAGAAAGATCTCTTTGTCTTATCTAGCAACCTCTATACTTGAAAAGTACCTCAAACATCCTAAGTCCTTAATTTCAAACTCCTAAGCCAACAACTTCTTTAAGCGAGCAATCTCCTTCTCATAATCTCTAGTCACAATCATATTATCAACATAGACAATTAATAAAATAATCTTACCATTATAGTGTTTGACGACCAAGATATGATCAACATTACTTGGGGAATAGCTGAAGGAAATCATGGCCTTACTAAATTTATCAAACCATTCTCTAACAGACTGCTTCAGGCCATACAATGCTTTCTTCAATATGCAAATCTTATATTTGGTTTTCTCATCATTAAAGCCTGGAGGAATATCCATATACACCTCTTCTTTTAGATCACCACAAAAAAAAATATTTTTTACATCAAATTGATGTAGGCTCCAATATAGGTTGGTTGCACAAGACAACAAGACTTTAATAGCGTTCATCTTTGCAATTGGAGCAAAGTTCTCTTGATAATCCACTCTATATGTATGAGTAAATCCCTTTGCCACCAATTTGGCTTTGTACCTTTCAATTGTGTCATTTGCGTTGTGTTTTACTATGAACACTCATTTGCATCCCACTGGTTTCTTTCCTAATGAAGGGGTAATAAGTTCCTAAGTTGCATGTTTGGCCAGAGCTTTCATCTCCTCTGCCATTGCTGCTTTCCATTTTAGATCTTGATATGCTTCCTGTCAATTATGAGGAATAGAAACAAAAGAAATGGACAACGTAAAGGCTCTATAGAAAGGAGATAAAGAGTCATAAGAAAAAAATTAAGATATAGAATGTTTGGTACAAGTTCTAACCCCTTTCCTACGAGCAATGGAAAGATCAACATTGTTGACAACAGGGTCAGAATCAAGAATATTAATAGAAGGAATTGCATCAGAATTAGAATCGAGAGTTATAGAAGACTCACCGGATGAATTTTCAGGAGCTGATTGCAGAGACAAAGGTTGACTAGGTGTATCATGGGTGATGGCATTAATCTTCTCTCTTCAACTGTACCTCTTTAAGTCTAGCCTATCAAGTCTACCCTTTTTTTTTTTTGTTCATGTTCGTTACTAGTATTTAGTTTCACAAATTGTTTAGAAACAAATACATATATAGAAGCTAAAGGAGCTTCCTCTTCTATCCTAATCTTCCCCTAAAGAGGAGCTGCGGAAAAATAAGACTCAGACTCTCAAAAGGTCATATTCATACTTATAAAGTATTTTCAGGTTGGAGGATGATAACACTTATAACCCTTTTGAGTGGCAAAATAACCAACAAATACACATTTCAAAGCTCTAGGTTCTAGCTTGATTCCATGCCTATGATGAACAAAACAAACACAATCAAAAACTTTTAGAGGAACAACATATGAGGTATAACCTTGTAAAGTTGCTATAGGGCTTTTAAAATTGAGTGTTTAAAGAGGCATTCTATTAAAGAGATTTGCCATGTAAAACACTTTACCTCTCCAATAAGTCTTAGGAACATTCATGTTGAATAGAAGAGATCTAGCTACCTTTAGTAAATGTTTATTTTTTCTTTCAGACACCCTATTTTGAACACTGGTATTCACATAGCTACTTTGATGTATAGTTCTGTTTAAGTCTAAATATGCCTGAAATAGACTATTCATATATTCTATTCCATTATCAGTTCTCAAAATTTTAATATTGACATCAAATTGTATACTAATCATGTTATGAAAAGATTTAAAGCAAGAAAACACTTCATTTTTTGCTCTCAGCAAGTAAGCCCAAGTTAATCTAGAACAATAATCGATGAAGGTAACAAACCCTTTATAACAAGATAAGGAAATAGTAGAAGTAGGACCTTATACATCATAATGAATCGTTAAAAAAGGTACGGGACTTCTATTATTATGGGAGATATAAAAACTCAATGTATGTTTAGCAAATTCACAAACATCACAACATAAGGACTTTAGCTGGCAATGCTAAGAAAGACTAGGATATAATTTTCTTAGAACCAAAAAAGAAGAATGTCCTAGACGCCCATGCCACATAATTATTTCTTAACTAGCATTACCATGATTACTGAATAGAGCTCGAAGAATACTAGGAGCTAGAGAATTGAAACTTTTTTTGAGAAGATATAGGCCATTGCGCGATGTACCAAAGCCAATCATTTTCCCTGTTCTTAGATCTTACAAAACAAAATGAGTGGAAAAAAAAAATCAACTTTGCAATTGAGGGCTTTCGTAATGGCACTAACAGATAAAAGGTTTATAGGAAAACTAGGAATATGAGGGATAGAAGTTAAAGCAATAGTGGATGTGCACTTAATAGAATCTATGCTAGAAATAGATGCGAAAGAACCATCAACAATGCGAACAGTTTCTTTACTAGGACAAGATGAATAGGTTAAGAAATTACTAAAAGAGCCTGTTATATGTTTGTTTGCTCCTGAATCTATAACTCATGAATCATCAACAGAATTAATAAGAAGAATCATACCAGACTGCACATAATTAGAAGTAGACGTGTGGATGAAGAGTCAAGCGTTGACAAAAAATGCCTCAATAACTGTACCTCTTCAATAGAAAATTTTCCAGCAAAAGATGCTTTAGGTAGGTGTGCAACAGGTCTAACTGAACCAATCCTTTTACCTCCTTGACCCATCCTTTTATTACCACAACCCTAGTTCATCACTCATGCAATTTCCATCATATTTCATTGGTTTTGATACCATCACCCATTATTAAATAGTAACTGAAAAATAGCAGTAATCAGAAACACAAATGGAACACCAAGAAAAATTTGAAAACAAATGACTCTAACCAGATTGATAGAGGCACAGATGTTGAAAATAAAACACAACCAGAAAAAAGATCGCTAGAGAAGTTGTCACACGCTATCATGTGCCGAGACCTGTTGTAATAGAGTCGCCATGTGATATCTCAACCCGACAGAGCAATTCTAAGAGGGCGGATAGAGCAAGAGCTCCTGGTGAATTTTTAGGATTGCAAGCTAACTAAGATAGTGAAATACGGGACACATTAATGAATCGGATCATATATTGAAAAAGGAAAAACTAATCATCAGATGCGTTTTTTGGTAGAATGGCTGGAGAAGAACTCCAGGATTAAGTGTGCTCGCTTGATAGAAATCTTAAGATGAGTGACCTCTTGGGAAGTTTCTCATTTTACCTGCAGGACAAAACCGTGTGAGTCTTGCTAATTCAGTATGGGATGGAACCAGCTTGATTCAAAGAGGACAATTTCTCTAGTGGTTGGAGTCAAGGCATGACGCGCTAGAAGAAGGCGATCTACCAAAGTGGAAAGCAATGAGAAAAGTTGTCGGAAACTAGGGTCGAAAAAAGTTGTCAGAAAATAGAGTTACGCGTCGGCACATGGGACAGAGGTCGTAAGTTACTTCAGGCGTGTGAGATCACGCGCTTGATCGGACATCACTGGACTTCAAGGAGCAAGTCACTGACGGCTGGGCTTCCCTCTAGGGTTGGCGATGTACTTCAAGTCCACCCAAAAACCTTCGATTGCTGAAGAGCGATCTGCTGCGCTGCTACCGTAAAAACTAATTATGCAGTTTCTAATATTTCCGAACCAGGCTGTGATACCATGTTGAGTTAATAGGTTTGGGAAAGTTTTTTCAATTGATTGTATATTGTGTAATCAATACCGTAATACACATCCTATTTATATACAAATATCTAGCTCCAAATAGGAAAAAAAATACAAATAAGGAAAATAATCACACAAGTCAACAGGTTTGAATTGCTCACTGGCATTACTGTTTTACTTGTAATCTTGCAGGAAATAAGTGATCCAAACATGGTCAATGATGAATCAGACATGGTCTTTCTTGGTGTAATTACGTTCTTTGACCCACCAAAAGATTCTGCAAAGCAAGCTCTATGGAGGTTAGCTGAGAAGGGAGTTAAAGCAAAAGTATTGACAGGAGATTCACTATCCTTAGCAGTAAGAATTTGTGAAGAACTCGGCATTAGAACAAACTATGTAACAACAGGACCAGAGCTTGAGGAACTAAATCAAGTCGACTTTCACGAATCTGTTAAAAGAGCAACAGTACTTGCTCGGCTTACACCAACTCAGAAACTCCGGGTAGTACAATCCTTACAAACAGTTGGTGACCACGTTGTTGGATTCCTTGGAGATGGAGTTAATGACTCACTCGCAATAGATGCTGCAAATGTAGGCATCTCAGTCGACTCAGGAGCATCAGTTGCGAAAGACTTTGCTGATATAATCTTACTAGAGAAAGATCTTAATGTTCTAGTTGATGGGGTTGAGCAGGGTCGCCTAACATTTGGTAATACTATGAAATATATTAAAATGTCAGTCGTTGCCAATGTAGGTGCTGTTCTTTCACTCCTTATAGCAACATTGCTGTTAGGTTTTGAGCCATTGAAACCAAGACAACTCCTTACTCAAACCTTCATATATAGCATCGGTCAAATCGTTATCCCGTGGGATAAGTTGGAGGAAGATTATGTGAAAACTCCACAGAGATGGACAGAGAAAGGCTTACCTATCTTCATATTGTGGAATGGTCCTGTCTGTACTTTATGTGATATAGCAAACCTGCTATTCCTCTGCTTCTATTATGACGCAAATAATTCGGCGAATGACAGATTCTTCCATTCTGCTTGGTTTGTTGAAGGGCTACTGATGCAAACACTAATCTACCACTTGATCCGGACAGAAAAAATCCCTTTCATCCAAGAGATTGCCTCATGGCCAGTGCTCTGTTCAACAATTGTGGTTTCTGCAATAGGTATTGCAATTCCATTCACAATAATAGGAGATTTCATGGGATTCACTGCTCTGCCAATATCATATTTTGGATTTTTGGTTTTGCTTTTTCTAGGTTATTTTACAATTGGCCAAGTGGTCAAGAGAGTTTATATTTTCCTTTACAAAAGTTGGCTTTAGAGAAGAACACTACAAAATCAAATACTGCAGAAGTTGTTCGCAGAGTGAGAAAGAGAGGCTAGGAAAACATATTCTTTGTATATTATTAAGGATAAGCATACTAAAGTAGCTTCCATGTTTACAAGACCAATGGCATTTCCTATAACAACACTGTGTTCTAAAAATTATTTATTGTGCCTGCAATTCCGCAATATGAACGAAATTTTAGATGCTGGATATGGGAAATTACTGGAAAGAAAGGAGAAAAAGGAAAAGAAAAAGAAAAAAAAAAGGCCGCTGGTTGATTTTCCTCTTTATCTCTGCTATTCTGAAATCCGCTATAATATGGGATGTAGAAAGAAGCAAGTAGAGACTACGCCAAGCAATACTATACTGTTGAAAATTGTTTTGGCTGGTGAATTACCTGCATAAACATATTTCATAAGCTGTTAGACACTCAGAATGGATAAGGATAGGTGCAAATGAAAGAAAAATGGACTGATTTACAAATTCTCAGGTGATAAATACATAATATAGTCATATTCAAAACATTAAAATGTTAATCCTATCTTCAGGCTGAATTTCACAATTCACCATTAATCACCTGATTTTGGAGATTTTAGAGAGAATTAATTTTGGATGCAAAGTTGAATCATTTTAGTTTTAATTCACATATTGTTGAAGTTTGTAAAATTCAACTCAGAAAACTTCTTTTACTTGATAAGAATCTCTTTTCCCCAATTTTCTGGAGAATAAATAAGAATCTGAGAAAGGAACATTTAACAAGTGTTTCAATTCTAACAGTATGGTTATAAAGTTTAGATTGATAGCGTAATGTTTAGAAGCATGAGAATCAATTAATCATGAAAATGTCACGGTACTACATCTAATTTCCTTTTTTCTTTTTAATATCTTTTCGTACATCAGAAAATTTTAAAGGCAGAAGGATGCCAAAGGTTGAACCCTTGAATCTCATATGCTATAAGACAAGTATGGGACCGATTGAATTATTGGCTCAGTGATCTTTTCAAAATAAAGAAATAGATAAGAAAGAGATGAGATTGAACTATTACCAAATTGCAGATAATGATTCCTAATGTTCCATTCAAAATCCCAGTGCTTCCTATCATTTTTGATAGTCCAATATGCCCATCCAAAGGAAGCAGCATCATAAACCTCAAGTTGGGCCCTTCCAAATTTTTGATAATCTATCTGAGATGCACTTGTCACATTCCATTCGTTCACCCATTCCCCTGACAAAAACATACTCCAGATTTCAGATATAAACTCTATAATTCAATATCTAAAGCTTGTCCAAAAATATGATTTGCATCAAAAAGCAAAGAGTGGTTTAGAAGAAAGTTCATTTTAAATTTCAACTAGGTCTTCAAATACTTCTCAGGCTTAACTCACACAAAAAATTGCATCTTTGTTCTATTTTTTTATCCAAGAAGAAAACAGAATGAAGTGCCTTACCGATAAAAACAAGTGGCCCATTTGCATTGCTCAGAGCCCGTAATTGAGTTTGCCTGCTATTGTATATAAATTGGATATTATCTGCCGAGCTCATATTAACAAAAAAAGTGTCAAAAAGATTGTAGTAATGCAAATCAACTACTACATTATAAGAGCCAATATTAGCCTGGTAAAGTTCCAGAGGATCAGCATTGCCAATTCTTTGACACATGATTACGTAAGCTGTTGACGAGTATTTTCGAACAATTTGGTAGCCTTGTTTGTAATATGGAACTAAAACTTCCAAAGGAACTGAGGCAGCAGATGGTTCATTTAAAAGTTCGAATCCTAGCAAGGCTGGATGTTTTGCATACCTACAGTTGAAGTCATTTACGGTCATGGATTATATTCCATACCATGAAACTTGCAAAGTGTATTGACTTAAAAGAAATCACAAAACTCAACTGCTTCAAAATAAAAATAACAGATTTCCGTAGGTGTGTTAATCTGAGCAAAACATACCATGCAATTGAAAATTATTATTGAGAAGTATGACTTCTCTTGGATAGCTACTTAAAGGCTAAGAATAATCATCTTCTACACCCAACACCAGCAATTAAATGTTATCTTCTAATTGATATTACAATGCTGTCACAACTTAAAACTAGTAACTAGTTGGTTGTCAGCAATATAATGTGACTAAAAGTACCTCGAAGCTAGAAAGTCTATAACATCCAAAGTTTGTGAGATATAATCTGAAGTAGGCCAGCCTGTTGTGCCATCTCTACTGGCACTATGTTCCATCCCATTTTGAGAGCCAGGAGCGGCATGTAGGTCAATAATGCATTTTATACCATAGGCTCTGCATCATAGTTTTCAGATACAAATTGAAGGAAATATAAAGTCGTAATAGAACAAATAGAAACAAGGGAGAATAGGACCTACTGTGCCCATGAGAATGTATTATCTAGAGCTTCCAAGGTTCCTCCTATAAATGGAGCTGGAGGGTCAGGATCAAAAGCAATCCACCAACCAACAGGGATCCTCACAGCATTTATCCCATGCCTATACAAAAACTTGAAATCTTCCATTGTAATAAAGCTATTTCTGTGTTTCTGCAGTTCAAAAAGGCATAGATATAGAACAAACAAAAAGCTGAACCTGATTAAGATATATGCTTGTCTCATTTGGTCAAATACTATATCAATGTTATCATCAATTCAAGATTCACTTTATAAATTTCAATAGCTTGCAAGTATAAGCTTTTTGGTTGAATACATAATCTCACAATCAACCAAAAAAATGTATATTGGAGAACATAGTGAAATACAAAAAATTCTTTACCTTAAGAACCTCTTTTGCCTTACTATGTCCATAGCCATTTGCTAGCTGGAAATCTCCATGCAAGTTATTTACCACAATAGTCATTTCAAATGTGGCCGCATTATCCTCCCATGCTGGTTTCCCTGGATAATCTGCTGTGAGCTGATTTCCTGTTGTAGCCTAAAAAATAGATGATATGCTATCATGCAACATAACTAAATATTTATGGCCACATTAGAAGGCAAATTAAACATTAGCAATCTTGGATGAAATCTGGAAACTGGGTGGTCCCTTACTTCCCTTGAGGATTTACCATTGGCAAAGTGGAAACCACTGAGCTGGTTTTTTGGGTAAAAAAAAAAACCCAAATATTAAAAAAAAAAAAAGGTCCCATGAGAGCTGAAAACTGGATGAAGCTTTTAATTCCTGTAGCAAGTGTGTGATTATACCATCATTTATTATCTACAGGAATGCCACGAAGTGATCATATCTATTTTCGGTTTTAACTGAATCAAAAACAAATATCAGACATCTTACCTGTAAATAGGCCCCACTAGCAAGTTTTATGTGCACTCTATTGTTGCTATTTCTCTCAATATAAAATGTTTTCCCTGCTGAAGATGAGTTTGCTGTTGCAGAGATAGAGCAAGCCTCACCATCACAAGATAGAAACTGGCCTTGAGAAGTACGGAGCTGGAATTCTGATGCAGAGACTCTCCATAACTGCAGGAAAAGGAACCAGTAGGATAACTTGTCTGCATAATTATATCACTCAATATTCCAACAGCATCAATGCTTGATCCCTAGACTTAAGTTAAGATCAGATATGAACTTAAATTAGATAAACATGAGTGACAACAGACAAGAAACAAAAACCAACCGATGTGATACTGCTATTACTAAGAACCTCAAAATCCTAAGATCCCAATTGCCAAACATGTAACTTTTACAGTGCCAGGATACAGCCCTCTATTTAATTTGTACCATGACCAGTTCAATTAATTGTTTGAAGGATAGGAAGAAAAAGATGCATGTCCATTGTCAACTATATATCACCGGAAAAAAAAAAAATTAAAAGCACGTAATTTAACTCTTCAACTAATCCTCTGAATCAAATAACCAAATATTCTTCATTCTTATGGCTACAAAGAGCCAAGCATGTTTGATCACTTAGAAAGAACCGTAAAAATGTCTGTTACATTGCTATTGTTGCAACTGCAGCATCAAAGAAATGGCATATACTAAATTATGGAAATTAAAGGAAAATTTTTTTATCAAGCATCTTAATTCTTACCCTAAAGGTTTCCCATGAAGAAGCAGCATCTCTATCCACAGTAACACCCATTCCACCCCCATTCTCTGCAGACACGTACTTCTGCATTGTCAATGACTTGAATTGAACTTCTGTTCCATCCTACATTTTGAAGTTTGCAGTGGGATCAACCCAGATGATCACTTACAAAAGGAAATAAAAGAAAATAAAAAAAGTGGAAAGCAGGAGACTCACAAGCATTTCTCCATTCGGAATGCCATCAAACAATGAAGGTTTAATCCAACCTTCGACAACCAGCCAACCTCCTAAATTTACTCCTCTGACTTTAGAACCTCCTCTTAGTCCCTCCACTTGAATCAAGCAATGCAAAATATTTAAAACAGTTTCCAAAAAAAGTTGAGGAAATCTAAACAATCCAAGGCAATGGCAAAATTCTCTCACCTGAGTATGCTCCGTCTGAAATAGCCCAAGTAGTCAGTGAAAATGCCAATACCCATTTACTAAAAACGAATTCCATGAAGAATGCAGGCGTCTGCGGCATGAATTAAGCCAAAAATATACAATCCATCTGGACAGCGAAGTAGATTAACCCACGTAAGGAAATCAAAGTATATGCAAAAGCCACTTGAGAGAATCTTCGTAATCCTTTCCTTATCACTAAATTAATACCAAATTCAACATTGTAAACAAGCATAACGCATTCATCTGGGTTTTCATTTTGTTGTTGTCAGCTGTTACATTAATTAATTAAATAATTAAATTTTAATACACTACCTTTTAGCAATTCCATTTTAAGGAGTGAAGACAAAAGAAAACCCCCATAAAATAAGAGAAAGAAGAAAGGAACATTATGTTTAGATTGCAAAGGAATTATAAAAAGGGGAGCATGAAAGCGTTCGCAAGGTAGAGTATAAAAAAGAAAAGAAAAACGGATTCTACTTTGCTTGTAGATTTGGAAGTATATATATATATATATAAATAATATGGGGATTGGGCAAGAATAATATATTGGATTGGTTGATTTGATAAAGGTCAGTGAGGTTAAAAAAGAAAGCTTTTGCTTTAATCAGGAAAAAGAGAGTAAATGAAAAGTGGCCATGCTCATGGTGGATCCATCTAATCTATGCTTCTTCTTCTTGTTCTTTTTCTTTTTTTCCTTTCCACTATGCTTAATTACTATAAAATATAGAGGTGTTTCGGGGTTTTATGATTCTGTTTTCAACTGTAACAAGTCAAGAGACGAGGCTTCAAGCCGCCTCTTCACCTTCTTCTTCTTCTTCTTCTGCATTTTTGTCTTGAATTATCGTTAGTAAATTTTTGTTTTGTAATTTCCAACATATAAAACGTTTTAATTTATAATAGTTTATATATCATAACAACTGGATATAGTTTTCATTGTTTAAGCAGAATGCATAAATTCATCCATAATTTTTATAAAAAAATTTAATAATATCCTATTCATTCATATTTTAATTATTTAAATATTTCAATTTATCACACACTTCAATTTATAAAATTATTTTATTAAAATTTTTATTTTATAAAATTAAATTAACTAACACACATTTTAACACCCCCCCTACTTCCTATAATTTATTTATCCTAAATTATTGTTGTATTTCTTTTTTTCAAAAGTGAATAATATTTTAAATTTACTATTTTATCTTTATTTAATGTATTTTTTTTGTCAACAAATATAATAGCCAAACTATTAAGTTATCATTAATCAAATCTTGATATAAACAAAATTAACATGCCAACCTTTAATCTTTCAATAAAATTTTATTTAATCAAATAATCAATTTAGTTTGATTAATTTTAAAAATTATTTAATATAAATTATTTAATTTTTATAAATATTAAATATATTAGAAAAAATAAGCAAAAATTATAGTTTACTTAAATTTGTTAAATTTTCTTAATTTATATGCAAGTTTAATCATGATACAAATTATGAGAAAAAAATATTTTTAAATTTATTAATTTTATAATTTATAAAATTTATAATTTTATAGTTTTTTTAACATTTTTTTTCAAAATTTTACTATTAATTTATTTCATAATATCCCTCCATTACATTCATTTTTTAATTATATTTTGCTATCGAATAAGACTTGAATGAGAGCTGATAGCTAATTTGTATTTATATAATTTTGGACTTTAAACCTTATAAAAATAATTTTTGTATAGTTAATTTTTCTTTAAATTAATATTACTATAATCATTTTCTTCATAACTATTTAAAGATAATTTTTTTCTTAAATATTATTTTAAAATTTTAATTAAAATTTTATTTATATAATATATTAAAAATAATATATTCAACTTAAATTATATATATATATATACTTTTAATGATGATTTTATATGTAACAATAAACACAACTATGATATTATAAAATATGAATAATAATCAGCTAACCACTGTCGATCATCAATTATTAATTATCAGTACTGCTATTAGCTATCAATTGGTATAAACCGTTGAATCGAACAAGCCCTAAATTAGCAAGTATGCAGGTGTTTGGAACTCCCTTATGTAAGACATCAATTGTTTGCGAAAACAGCTACTACTGGAGTAACTTTATTTTTTTAAAAAAAAAAAAAAACTGATTGTGAACTTAATTCATGATTGCAATTGTTGGAATGCCAGTTCAATCGTAGAAAAGAAGTAGTGAACCATTGCCAGACAAACAGAATATTTATCCACCGACCTTGAATTTGATGGCCCAAATTTTGGATTGGGCTGGGACTTTTACGTTTTATCTTCATGGAGGCCCATCTAACCCCAATAAAATGCATAATTAGCTTTTTGTTTTCAAACAATAAGATCATGTTACATGTCAGCTTTTATATATTATATTAAGTCAATTTATTCAATTTAATTAAAAGCATATCATGAAATTAAATGATTCGTAAATTAAAAAAAAATTCTCATTTATGATTTTACTTTAAAAATCGAAACTCTAATTCAATCATTTATTAACACTTTTACATAAAAAAATTAACGCTCTTTAACTAAATAAGGTTAAATAAAATTGTACCAAATTTTATTTATTAAATTAAATTAAATATATTATGAACATAAAATTTTTTATAATTAATTAACTTAATTAGTTAATGAAACATAATTAAATATAATTTTATGATGCTTGGCTTTATAAATTAAATCTTTTGTAATAATATATATTAAATTTTCTTTTTGATAGTGACGGTTAGAATTATTTTCAAATGTATTTACATGCATTAATATTAAGATTTATTTTGGATAAATTTTAAGAGTATACTTTTAAGTTCTTGACATCAATATAATATATTTGAAAATATTATTTTTTTTAATGATTCTTAAATGAGAAATGGAATTTGCACTCTGAATATATTTAAGCTGTATTTGATAACAATTTTTTGAATAATTTTATAGTTTTAACCGATTAAAACGTTAAACGTTACTTAAAAAGTTATTCGGTCATATAATGTTGCATTAAATTTTAGATGTTAGAATAGCGTTTTATGAAAGCTAACAATTTTTATCTTTTAGTATTTCATAAAATGCTATTAAAACAGTTAATAACTAAATACTACTAAAATAGCTATAAAACGGCTAATTTTGCCGAACAGACTTTTAATATTTAAATTTGGTAGAATTCGTTTTTGTCGATAGTACTTTTGTTGTTTAATGATTTTTTTGGAAAAAAAAAATCAAATCACTTAAAAGGCTAAAAATAGGTGAAAAGGAAAAGATATAATAGTGATAAGAAAAATACGTTGTATTGTGTCTATAATAGCTTATAGGACAAAAGCATCAAATTTAACAAAATCTGAAAATAAAGTATCTGTTTTTTTTTCTTTGAAAAAAATATATATATGGTACTTCAGTTATGGGCTAAATTTCATTTGTAAGCCCAAAAGCCCATAAAAAGCCCACTTTTCACTTTTCAGAATTAAGAGAAGGTTGAGAATTACAAATGTAAGACCGACAAAACTCAATACCAAATGCAACTCAATTAGATCAAATTGTAAGAGTTAAATAATAATTTATTCTATTTGTTATATAATTGTTATTGAAATTCAAAATTAAAAATAGTAGCCAAAGTATTCATTATTTTTATCACAACTCTTAAAACTTGTGGTGCTCCTTTGCTAGACAAATGGGTATAGCCCTTAGCCTAAAATTTGGACAGTGAATAGAAAAATATTAGGATTAAAAATTAATGTTAGGGGAGAATATTGAATATTCTTTGGACCCATCATCTTGATACTCCTTTTTATTTGATGCAATGATTTTCCGTTGCTCAAAATAGATAAAATATTAATGAGCTAATGAGCATATATATATATATTTTTTAAATATTGTTTTTATTTTGCAATAATATGAATTTGAAATTTGAAAGTAAACGATTGAAAACCAAACGGATAGCTTCAAAATTTAGGTAAACAAAGCAAAAGCTTCTTAGTCAATGTATTTGTTAAAAAATTAATACGAGTGAAGGTTAAGTTTTGAAAATTAAGGCATGAGTTTCTTGATTATTTAATTTAATTGAAATTGATTTGATGGTTAACAATGCACGCCGGATCGGAAAATTTATTGGATAGGTCAATTTTATCCTTAAATTTCAATATAATAAATTTTGTTGTCTATACTCTAATTTAAGAAATTGCAAGTTTTAAACATCGGTAAGAAAAGTATTCCCTCGCTTCTATTTATATAGAAAAAGTCATAATTTTTCTAGGATTAAAGAGATGATCTTTTTGTAGATTTTTTTTCTAATTTGCCTTTGAAAAAATATTAAAATTGTCTATAATTTTCAATAAAAGGTGATAAATGATGAGAGAGATGATGTTTTATTTAAATAAGACATTTTATTTATTTAGACTTTTAATAACAAAAAAACGTAGCTATTTAATTGCAATTGCGCTCTAAAATTTCAATATAAAATTTAGATTGAAAAAATTAGCATAAAAGTTGAAAGAAAATTTGAAGCTAAAAATTTAAAATCTCAAACTCTGTTTTACTTTCTCATATCTTCACGAAAGAAAAGAAATTAGGAATCAAAATTTTCACTAGTTCAATATACACTACTCAATAGGTGCACTCATCAGGAAAGTTTTTGCTTAGGCATATTGGACTTTTTGCTTAAGTATTAGTTTCTAAATTATGATATTAGAAAAATTTCTCTATATAAATAAAACGCCCAAAAATAAAATTTTTTTTATATAAATAGGACGGAAGGAAGGAGTAATTGATAATCTGAACAGAAAAAAAAAAAGTATGCAGTTTCCAAATATATTAAAATTTTAATATAAATAATAAAAATTTTGCCTTAAATACTATATGAAATAAAAATTTTATGTTATTAAATTGAGACGTAATTTAATGATGCAAGAATGGAATGGATGGCGCCTTAGAAAGGAAAGATTCGTAAACCGTGATGGTTTGACTTTAATAGGAGGAACACGGTATGGAAAGGGTCAAAAGCAAATGACACAATACGTGTATGCGTGCACTACGTATCGTGTAGCTCCGCCCCTGTAACAATGATTATGTTCAATTATAATAAAAAAATTAATGGAAATGAAAAAATAAGACTAATTCAGGTGGTGTTTAGTAAAATTAAAATTAAATTAAATTTCTTCGCACTTGAAATTAAATTAAAGCACTCTAATTAGAGTTAATTTAATTCACTCATGAAATTATAGTAAAACACTCTAATTAGAATTAAATTAAGTTATGCTTGATTAATCACATTTGGAATTGAATTAAATTAAATTAAGGCGTTCAAATTAGAATTGAATTAAGATAAAATTGATTAAATCATACTTGAAATTAAATTAAATTAAATTATAGCACTCTAATTAGAGTTAAATTAAATGATACTTGATAAAGTCATATTTAAATTTAAATTAAATTAAATTAAAACGTTGTAACTCAATCACATGAAATTAAATTAAGTTACAACTAATTGAGTGACGTTTGAAATTAAATGATATAATTTGGAATCAAATAAAATTAAAAAACCCAAAGCGACATCATACCCATATGCTAATCAAACCAAATGCCCTAATTTAAAGGCCTCGCTATCAATCCAAATTCAGCCCCAAAACATATAAGCCGACAAATAAACATTTGCTTCTACAGAATGATAAATGGATGGCATCGCATGTCCATCTCACAGTATCCTCCTTCCTTTAATATTAACTTACTATTAGTTGACAAGTGGCTAACATGCACATTAGTGTCTAATAAAATGATTATTTGAGTTTTGACAGAGAAAATAAATAAATGTCGTTGGTGGTTGGACAATCTAATCATTCCTTTTTTTCCCTTTCACCATTTTTAAACTCTAATAAATGCAGAACAGAAACAACTTGTGCCAATTTACTGTATCTAATGGAATAATAATGCTGGAGACAACTCTGATCCATGCCTTAATTCGCAACCTTTCTCAGTTGGGTTAATTAGATTTTGATAAGAGTTTCAATTTTCAATTTACTTATTTGAATCCATTTGAAAAATAAAAAACCTTTGCAATTCTGAAAAGAAAATAATCTAAACTCGAAATGATCCAATATGAATTCCATATATTCCGTGTCAGGGTGCAACTATCCTCTGTCTCTGCTTGAAACTGAGGATTGCAATTCACATGATATTAGTTTTGATGGGTCGATTCCTTGATGTCAATTCAAGTTCTAGCAATTTTCTTTTTTTCCTCAGATAAAATGGTCGGAACCAATGAATTTTATCTAAAATCAATCAGTTTCGGCTTTTTATTCTAAATTTTGAATTGCAATCAACTGATCTAAAGTTGATTTCGATTTTCTAATTTTTCCCTCTAATCTTTCCCATTTTACCTTGTACTATCTATTTTTGAATATCATCATAAAACACAAGGATAAATTGCAATTCTCAAGTTTTGCATTATTACCAATGAAAGGAATATCAAGACTCACGAGCTCTCCTTGGCTATATCACTTCTCTTTCTCTATTGCCTCGAATCAATCATATGATTAGTATTTTGTTTTTTTACAGATTTTCCCAATTGCTTAACATACAAAAATTCCTCGAACTATATAACTTTACAAAAACACTCTAAACCGACTTTCGTCTCTTTAACACCGCAAATTAAAGATTTTGAATTATTATCATCCTAAATTTAATTTTAACTGGAGTTTGAATAAAAAATTAACAAAATAGGTCTCATATAACTATGTTGGATTAATTTAACCCAACATATCAAACACGTATCGTTTTCTGCAAAACTCATTATTTAAAAAAATTCCTAATCTCATCCCTTCATCACTTTCTTTCTTTCTTTCCTCTCCTTTTTTCTTCTCCTCATTCCTTCACGATAATGGTTCCTGGCATAGGTTAGGATTTTTTTATTTTTCTATTTTTAATTTTTAATTTTCTTGTTTTCAATTGAAAATGGATTTTCACAGTGTTGCAAGGAAAGAGCTCCAAGCTCTCTATAAGAATAACAAGATTCCAACAAATATGACCAATGTTGCCATGGCTAATGCTCTCAAAACTCTTGAGAAGGTCATTTTTGTTTTTAATCCTCATTTTGATTGATTTCATCTTTCTGATCATATTTTGTTTGATTAATGAGGAATCAAAAGAAAATATAAGATGCATGAATTTTTATTCTTTTTTGCTATTTTTTATTGAGTTTTATGATTTTGATTTTAGGGTTTTCAAATCATAATTACTATCGAGTCAATAAGTAGCATTTCTTGAATACCTTTATACAAGATCGGATATTATCACTACTAGTTGGTCGATTGAAGAAATAATCAAAACCAACGGTTTAGAGAGGCATTGTTAACCAATAACCAAAGTCTGAGTTTGTAGCATTCTTTTATTATGTTTCTACCTATATTAGTTAAAATAATGAAAAAATTATTAAGTTTCTTTAGGATATTGGTTTTTTATGCACTAATAATTTTCTAATATCATCAATTCATTTTCTACAAAGTTACTCTAATTCTTAAATTTGTTGATTTGTTTCGGTGTCCATTGCATCTTTGCTGCTTCATTCTTGAAGCTTTGTCTGTTTTTTTCTTTTGATCTAACTATCATTATTGTGAAGGAAGAAGAAAGAAGATGAGCGACTGAGAGATTAGGGATTAGAGATTTTTTGGTGAAATTGTGAGTTTTATAAAAAACAATTTGTTTTGATATGTTGGGTTAACTTAATCCAACATAGTTTTAAAGCGACTCACTTTGTTAATTTTTTATTCAAAATCTTAAATGAAATTAAATTTAAGACGCTAATTATACAAAACTTTTAATTTGAGATACCGGAGAAATGAAGATTAGTTTAGAGTATTTTTGCAACAAACCGTATAGGTAAGAGTATTTTTATATATTAATCCTTTTCCTAATTATATCAAAAGCTCTTAAGCAAGAATTTTATAATCTTTAAAAACGTTTATTTTAGTTTTCATACATTATATTAATTACAAATATACTATGCCTAATGTGGAGTATATATCTATATATAAATGTGGGAATATGGAGAATAATTAAATTTTTTATATCACTTTCAATAAAATTTAAAATATTCTAAGATAGTTCTAGTATTAGACAATTCAAAAATTATATTTTATACTAATAAATTTTTGGATGAACGGTCACTCTTCTCCCTTGGGTGAGATCAAGGGTTTAATCCTCATAGATGTATCAAATACTTGCTCGAATCACTTTATTTTTCTTTGAGCCAATCCTCAGTATACCTATGGTTAAGAAAAAAAAAAGGATAAAAAATAGATTTTATTGTTTGATTGGATATAAATTTTAAATTTTATTTTTTAAATAAATAAATATATATAATAAAAAGAAAAAATATACCTTTTTTATGATTGTAGAAAAAATAATTGATTTATTTTATGTAATCTTTTTTTTATTATTTAATTAACTTATTTATTTATTTTAAATTTACAACTTGGAACAATAGAAAAACAAGATACTTGAATAAATTTATTAACTA
Organism: Jatropha podagrica; assembly: GCA_947857235.1. Taxonomy (NCBI): domain Eukaryota; kingdom Viridiplantae; phylum Streptophyta; class Magnoliopsida; order Malpighiales; family Euphorbiaceae; genus Jatropha; species Jatropha podagrica. Next base: position 65,477 of record CANUEP010283852.1, on the reverse strand, counting down.
ACTAATATTGAATTCTAGCATGATTTGCTTTGTAATTTTCATTTATTTACTTGACTTTTATTTTGTCAATTAAAATTAAATTTAATTAAATTATAGTATTTTTAGGGTTATTTTTGAATTTAAAATTGGTAATTTTTTATAATTTATTTATTGTTATAAATTAAGTTCTTGAAAGAATTTTATTCTTAATAAAAAATTTTTTTTCTTTTTCGTTATTAATTAATTTATAACCACTGTCACTTTAATTTAATAAGAAATTTATATCTTCCTTGTAATAAATAGATGGTCTCCTGATTAAACATTTTTAATTTTTTGATATTTTTTCTTTTATATCTTAAATATGTTTGACTTAAAAAAATAGTGTTTATGAAATTAAAAAAATTATAACTATATATTTTCTGATTTAGGTTTCAAGAATTTTCGTATATGTTAATATATTTCCTTCTCTAATGCATTGGGTAAGTAATACTATATTATAGTCAAAATAATTATCATTATTAATTTAGATCATCTTTTCATTTTTTTTCTTTTATCTAGAGTAAAAAAAATTATAATTTTCATTATAATTGTATATAAATATTGATTTGGGATTGAGAGTAAGCGTTGAAGATTGAATGATAACTTGATTTTTTTTTTCTTTTGAGCACTCATCAAGGTTTTAAGAATTTGAATTTAAAAATTAAAAATTGAAGGATTAAGTTATAAATTGGATTGAACTTTATTTTGAAACCATTTATTATATAAAATATAGAATAAAGTACATAAAAAATAATATTACAAGTAACTTACACTGTAAAGTCTAATATAAGTTAACCAATAGTATTTATTTTAATCTAAATAAAAATTTATATTTTAATATTATATAGACAAAAAATTAAAAGAGTACAAAAAAAATGAAAATATAATAAACATAGTTAATGCCTAAGGCACATCATAAAAAAAGACTAATATTATATAAACAGGTCTAGTGGTCTATAGTAATTCATAATTTTATAGCATATAGTTGCTTATAAAAATTGAGGAAGAAAAAAAAAAATCTGTTTATAAACTATGCTTTTTCCAAAGTTCACACTTAAGGCGACAAATATTTTAAGTGAACAAAAGACTTACAGACTTATCGTCGTATTATAAATCTATTTTTGCACAAAATAACAAACTTTCTCACCCAATTTGACATAAAAATAATGAAATAATTAGAAAATTAACATATAAGCTCCTTTCCCCTTCAAAAAGAATGAGAATGTGACTTTCTGCAAATTCTTTATATATATATATATATATATATATATTGCTAAGTCTCTTTTCTCTTATTCTGCACGGAAAATGGCGCTAGAAACTGTGGTTTTGCAACAAGACCTATTTGGTACTTATGGACCATGGATTCATGGCTTCAGTCTTCAAGGCGCGGAAGCACAAGCAGAAGCTTTAATGAGGCCAAATGTGAAAGAATGGGACACAAATTCTTCTTCTCAAGAAAACTGCCCTGCAGGTGAGGGATTCTTCTGTAGTGGTGTGTTTTCTCCGGCGGAAGCTCCGATAACCAGTTCAGGCCGGCAAAAGAGAAAACGTAGTAGAAATTTCAAGAACCAGGAAGAAGTTGAACACCAAAGAATGACTCACATTACTGTTGAACGTAATCGGAGAAAGCAAATGAATGACTATCTCGCAGTTCTCCGGCGCATGATGCCTCCCTCTTATGTTCAAAGGGTACTAATACACCTCGACTCTTGAGGGTTCAAAGTCCTGACTTCCTTTAATGTATATATAAAAATTAGAATTGCATGTGTATATCCTTGCAGGGAGACCAAGCATCAATAGTAGGTGGAGCCATTAACTTTGTGAAGGAGCTAGAACAACACCTACAATCCCTTGAAGCTCACAAGAAAATGAAGAAAGAATCAGAAACTGAAGATTATTCTTCTCTCTTTTCTGATTTCTTTACCTTTCCTCAGTATTCAACTCGTTCAACTTTTGCTGCTGATCATCATCAACAAGATCAATCCATGGCCAAGAGACAATCAAGCTTTGCAGAAATTGAAGTTAATATGATAGAAAACCATGCCAACTTGAAAATATTACTAAGAAGACATCCAAAACAGCTGTTGAACATGGTGGTTGGATTGTCCTCTCTTAGCCTTATTATTCTTCACTTGAATGTCACAACTGTTGGCCATATGGTACTTTATTCTTTAAGCATCAAGGTTAGTTTAAATTATTTAATTCTAATATTATTCAATTAATTTTGTTTTCACTGAAGTTCAAATTTATAATTTTGTCTGGTGTTTACGGCAGGTTGAAGATGAGTGTCAACTGACTTCAGTCAATGAAATTGCAGCTGCTGTGTATGATATGATTGGCAGGATTCAAGAGGAGGAGGATATTTCTAATTTTTCATATAATTGCTAACTTGTGTTTGTTTTTTCTTTCTTTTCAATTAATGATTTTCCACTTTACACATAAGTAAATTAGTGGAATTTAGCTGCATAGGATCTTTTTCTTTTTACGTTTCTCCTCCTTATAATTTGAATCTGTCTTTCTGAATGTTTATATTTAAATTTTCGAACGTACAATTTAGAATTAACTGTGGTTATTGTTTTCGCTTTTAAATAAAAATGAAAATAGACAAAAAAAATAAAATAAAATAACCAAACCAGTGTCATTAAACTTGATCTGAAGATTGATTCGGGTAAAGAATGAAGAGTGGATCCTACAAAAGAAAATAATTTAAAAAATAGTCGCACCATTATAAGGGAAAAAAGGGGGTAAGTCTGTACTGATTTTGATGGTAAAAGTGAATGACAGAAGAGGTGCATTCCTTTTTGCAGATGGCAAAGTTTTGATAATTGGCACGCAGCAGCAGTTCCTTTTCTTTTTAGCTAAAGGATATAATCCAATTATTTAGTTTGTATTATTATAAAAAGAAAAAAATATATATATATATATGTTGGGTCCATAAATATCTTCTTAGGGTTTTGGAAGTGTAATAAAAAAGGTTGACATCTTTTTCCAATTATTCAGTCCAAAAACAGCTCTTTCCTGCAGTTAATTCTACTCATTATTTTAGCTAAGCTGACAAACAATTTTTCATATCAAATTTCAACTTTCTGTATTCGTTACCACTGTACCATCTTCCAATAATACTTCCCCATGGATAGAAGCAAAAGATATCCTTTCATTTTTTTTTTTATATTTTAATTATTTAATACTATTTGATGTTGATGTTCGGATCAAATTAATTATGTAAAAATATATATATCCACTCCCTACATTGCACGCAATTGTTCCTTCTTAATTCTTTTTAATTTTAATCGAAAATCCTTAAAGATAGTGTCTCATATTCATCATTTACTCGTTTTTCTTATGAGAATATTATTACTAATTTTCAGTTTTAATATTAATTAATAATCAGATTAGTCTAATTGATAACAAACAAATAAATTTGAAGAGATCAGTTGCATGAATATGCGTTCTTCTTTTCCAAAAGTTGATCAAGACAGAGCCTGAAAAAGCCATTATTGAAGGGATTCGAATTCGAACAAGAACAGCAAGCAAGTACCAACGAAAGCCTTTGTTTGAAGCTTAAAAGAAAAGAAAAAAAAAAAAAAAAAGGCTGTTACTGTGTGTGTGTGGGAACCACCAATTCACAACTTATTTTCAAAATTTTTTAATGATTGAATATTTATGTCATGTATAAATATTTAAATTACTGTAATTTTACATAAACTATTTCTTGTATTATAGTTTTTATTTATTGGAAAGCTTCTTTATCTGGTTTATGAAAATAAATTCTTGGTTTTATATATGAAAAGACAAAAACAATAATTGTACTGACCGCCCTAAGAAAATCAAATCATGTAGCATCCAACAAAATTCAAAATTAAAAAAAAAAAAAAATAGTAGTTTGAGATTTTGCATAGATTATAGGCAATTCAATTGCTTGATGAGTAATTCTTGACTTTTGCAGAATGGAAATTCTGACTCTTTAATAAAAATTGACACACAATTCAATTGAATCCTCATACTTCAATTGCAGTCAATTCAATATCTAAACTATAAATTTATTCAATCAAATAGATCGCCACTTAACAATTTCATTAATTAATACTAGTTTAGTAAAATGAATATGCCCCCTATTGAACCATCATAATTGGAAAAATTGTAGTAAATGTCATTTTTTAAATTTTATTTTTAAAAATGCCAGTTTAACTTTAAAATTTAAATTATTGTCATCTGTCGTATACTTTTATTATTGTGTTCTTCTTTTTGTTGATAGTACATTAATTTATTAATATTTCAGTGTTTTAATACATTAGTGTTTCCTTTTATATTAATTTTCTATTTCAGTGTTTTAATATCTCAGTGTTTCTATTAGTATTAATTTCTTATTTTCACCATTGTTTCTTTTTTTTTTTTTTTTTTTGTAGTATGGTAATAATATTTTTTTTTGCTTCTACTTTTTCAGCCCTCGTTATTTTCCGATGGTTTTTTCTTCTTTTATCATCGTCCGTCCATTGTTTTCTTATAGTTTTTTTTTTCCTTTTGCTATCATTCTTCTCATTATTGGTATTATTCTATGGTTTTATTTTTTATTAATAAGGTATGTTGATTTTTATTTTTAATGTGTTATTTATTGTTGAAAATATCTCTATCAATTTTTTATTCAATCAGTAGCTACTAAAGAGATAAGGTAGAACTTTTGATTCTGTTTGGATCAATATGATACATTATATATATAAATACTGTATTTGCTTGATGCGATCTATTGTGTTGATTGGTATATATATATTTAATCGATTTTACATTATTTCTTGATACAGTATATATATACCATGTATATCATATTTATCATTGTTGTTATTGCAGTCATCGGTCATCAGTAATGTAATTGATTATCATTGTCGTGGTTAAATTATATAAATTTTATAGAAATTTGCTCTTACAAATTAAGCTTTATAAAAATTTGCTCTTACAATCCATTTTTTTTGTGTTTCCTTTATAGATATTTTCCGATTAGTTGGGCCTCGGACAATGGGCCTTGGCTTTTGGTGTAGCTAAGCTCAAAACATAATTTTGAATAAAAAATAATATATATTCTTTTTTTTTTTTTTCGAAATTCAAAAAAGAAATATATATATATATATATATATATATATATATATATGTACAAACTAAAAATAAATTTATATAATATATTCATATTGATAGCAAATATTTGAAATTTAAATATTATTTTTATATAGAATATATTAATGATATAAATAATAATATTTCATCAGTTTATTTTTATTCTTTCTTTTCGTATAGCCACAGGTCTATGTTGAACTTTGACTTGATCAAGATCCAAAAATGGCTCAACAACTGGTATCAGGGAAAAAAAAAAGGTGAATATAACAAAGCTGGCCAATAGCAATTTGTGAAGAAAGTCAGTGAAAAATTTGTTATCAGTCGCAATTATATTTGGTAATATATCCATTTGAAGACGAAATTTCCACTTTCAGGATAGATTAGATTATGCAAGTCCAACTTATCAACTTGGTTGTGAAATATATAATTCAAGAACAATGTATCAAAATTACAGTGACTGTTTTAACTTTGAAGTCATATAAAAAAAATATATATATATAAGTCTCAGATCTTAAATGACCTTTTTGTCTTTCAGATCAAAAGTCTAATACATCATCATAATTGAATTTTCATTTTGTCACTTAATATTTATTCAAGGCTGAAATAACATTGTAATAAATTATTCATCTTCAATCTCTAAAATGAAGTATGAGTGTAATAAACAAGCAAAAGATGTGATAAACAATCAAATCTTTAACAGCGAAACCATAATCATAATTATATAAGCTCGATCACAAACAAAAAAGAGTCTAGTTTTAGAAGTCTTTCTTTCTTTCTTTTTTCCTTTTTTCTGGGAACTTACGATGCATCCTTCACTTGAGTCTAACCACAATAACTACTAAATCCAACACCCATCAAGAAAATATAGTCACTTGAGGAACTGGTATTGTATAACAAAACCCATAATTCTCATTTCTGAAAAGATACCAGCAAGACTCGTATTGTTCTTGATTATATTATGTACTTGATGCAAAAACAAAAACATGCATACAAATTATATGATCCTTCAAAATGCTTCCGATTATTGGTTCTGCATTTGGCTAACCTGGAAAATTAGCTCATAAGGGAAGGACAGATTCATGGCTTCTGCTATGCCTAGATAAAGAAGACTTCCCACTAGAAGAAAATGACCTTTTCATTGAAATAGGTCTTTTCTGCAATGCATGCCCGATTGAAAAACTCTTCATCATTCTTCCAAACCTTAAACTTCCAGTCTTTGAAATAACATTCTTGGATTTCAAATACTTGTCTACCTCCTTGTAAATTGCCATAGCAGAAGAGTCATCCATTGACATAGACCTCCTTGTAGGTTGCATTTCTACTTCAGCTGTTTGTCTACCTTGAACTAGATCACTTTGTACTCTACTGCAATTGTTGTTCAAAGCAAAATTATTTGCTTCATCTTCTATTTGCAAAGCACAATTCATAGCATCTCCTCCATTTCTCGCTTCACTAGTCCCCTCTTCTTCTTCTACTTGATTACTCTCATTATTCTCTAAATGCGCTTCTCCTCTCGTACCAAAATCAGTACTTGTAGGCATTGATAAATCAATTTGAACATTAAAGTTATCGCAGACGATAGGGGCGCGACATAAAGGGCAATTCTTGTGTGATCTTAACCAAGTATCAATGCAAGAAATGTGAAAAGCATGACTACACTTGGGCAAAAGCCTAAGATTTTCGTGTTCTTCAAATTCATTTAAGCAAACAGAGCAATCTGTTCCGTCTATTAATCCTTCATCTTTTTTGTACTTGAAAACTGTAATTGAATCTATAATTGATTGTTGTAGACCGATTGTGTTGATGTACCATATAGGATTATCGGTTTCTGCCTCTTGATATTCATCGAGAAAGTCTTCTTGAGTACCAAAAAACAGAGGCGCGTTTCCTGATCTTCTTGAATTTCGTTTCCTAACTCTTAAAATTACACATAAAATACAAACAAGAAGTGCAGCAGAAATCAAACTACCCAAAATCGTTATACTAGTTATGAGCAAATGCTTTGGGTTTATGTTTTGAGATTCAGTACTCGGCTGAGGAAAAATCAATGCCGGCAGTTCTGATGGCGGTGGTAGTGTTGGTGATGGGGGTGATGTGAAAAAAGGAGGAAAAGGATTTCCGACAAGAAGGGTTTTACAAACATTAGGACACAATTTGAAGCAATCACCGATACAACTTCTAGTGGGATTCAGAAATGCTTTACATTGAAAAACACAAATCCCATCCTTGTTTTGTGATAGCTCTATATTGGGATCCTTCATTTTTTACAAAAACAGAGAAACAGGGGAAACAGAAAAACCAGGGGATAGAGAACCATACCTTATAACTTGAATGGTGTGTGTGAAACCCAAGAAGTTAGTATGTGGAAATTTCAGAAGAGAAGATTTACAAGGTGGGGTCTGATGTTTTTTTTTAAAGATTTTCTTCCACAAAGTGTGCTGTTGATTGAGTTGTTGATGATATGATATGACAATAATGGAGACTTTTGGACATATTTTCCACAAAGCTTCACAGTAGAAGTAGAAGAAATATGAGTTTGATGAAGAAGACTTGAGCATTTACAAGATCCAATTGGATTGTCAGTAACAAGTCAATGGAGCTTTTGGGTCATTTGCGCGTAAACTTTATATTGTGGGGTTCAGTCGGTGTTTACTTCAACTTCAAATTCTTGCTTCTCTTTATCATTTGATTGGCTATACATGTCGTGATGCAAGAGCCTTATGTGTATTGCATTCAAGATTCAACAAGGGTTTATACATATTTCTCTGCATAAGAACCTCCATGAACCGCTTTTTCTTTTTTTTTTTTTTGTTTGAAATTGTTTAAGTTAATAATAATTATAATGGAGAACAGAAGATGCATATGGAGATGAGAAGAGTAGATATAACCAAACAAAAATTGTTGGATCTGCGCACAGAAAAAGTGCAATGAGTTTTTGAATTATGAACTCTAGCTAAAACCTAGATGGGATGAGTTGAATTTAATAATCGTTTATATTAATAATTGAATTTTTTTTAATTTATTTTTTGTATTTTCACCCACCCACTTAAAAGTTTTTTTTTTCAAGTCATTATTATGATACATTAATTTTCAAAACTTTTAAGATACCTAACAAATTTCTAAAAATTTATTTTGACTTAAGTTAAATAAAAAATATATTTTAATATATTAAAGAATTTAAATACTTAACCAATAAATATTGAGATAAATAGTTCGGCACTCTCACTCTTACTGTTTAGTGGGACTGACTCTCAGTGAGATTAGAATTTAATTCTAATTCAGTAGATCGAGAGCACCAATAATTTACACACAAAAAAAAAAAAATTCAAATTCCCCATTCCTTACCTTTTTTTTTTTTAAGAAACCTCATCCCTTATATTTAATATATTGTTCTTGTCATCTAAAATTTAATTTAATTATCTCAACATTAAAAATATATATAATAATTTCCTTTTAAAAATTACTTCATTATTAAAAAAATTATCGATACATCTATATCTTAATTTTTGATTTTTTTTATTTTTCTAATTTATAATTGGCTAGGTATTTTAGTTAAAATTAAAAATCTAAAATGATATATAATAATTATCTGTATGAACTTCATTTCTTATTTTTATTTTTTCAAAAGAAAATTTTCAAATATGATTCTTTTAGATTATATATTGAAAAAAAATCAAATATTTGATTAATATCAAGAACAATTTTATAATATCCAAGAAAAAGTGCTAATTAACAAAATTAGCAAAACTGAACTAATTAACAAACAAAACAAAATTAATTAATAGAATTATGCCAATTAACAATACTAATTACCAAAACTAAACCAATCAACAAACAAAACTAAACTAAACTAATTAAGAAAATTAACAAAAACTAAGCTATAATTAACAAACAAAACAAATCTAATTAACAAAATTATGCTAATTGACAACACTAATTAACAAAACTACACTATTTAACAAAAACTAAACAAAATTACACTAAGCAAACATAAAACCAATAATTGAACGACAAAACTATCACAAAAAACACAGAATAATCACAAAACATAACCAAACACAGAATGAGGCATTAACACAGAACCAAAATTAATTTGCAGAAAATAACAAAATATAACAGAAATGAAAAAAAATTAAACAAAACATAACATAAATTAAAAAAACTAACAAAATAGATAAATTCATAAGAATTACAGAATTAAACACAAAATGAGCATAAAACAAATCGAAATAAATAAATTATTAATATTCAGTTACTGTTTTAAATGACATGGAATTATGCCATTGGTCACTAAATGAATAACTGATCGCTCATTTGTAGCTAAACTATATTATTAATATTTTGTTTATAGCTAATTCATATCAACTATATTTTAGAGATTTTAAAATTCATATTTTTTTACGAGCATTTTATTTATAATTATTTTAAGATAATAAATTTTTAAAAATATTATTTAAAAAATAATTAATATTTGTATTTATTTATATATTATATTAAAAAAAAATAAAAATATATATAATGCATCATAACGTAAAAACAATAATTATATCTTTAATTCTCATTTTCAATTTAAACAGAGCTGCTACCAAAATTTTACCAAACAACCAAAAAGAATTTCATTCTAAATTCTAAAAGAAAGGGCAACAAAACCTTATCTCTCCACTAATCAATATTTACATTCTAATCCTACCTCATAATCAGATTAAATTTAGATTTAGATTTATAATAATTAATTAAATAGCCCATTTCTTGCGGGACTCAAACTCCTTTTCTTACCTACCTTCCGTCATCACTTTCTTTCTTCCTTACACGCTTCAAGCAACCGTTATTCTTCCAAGCATTTCATCAAACACCTTAATCGAAATTGCAAATCGATCTCAATTAGCCCAACCATGGCTAGGTGGGCATCCAGTAATAGCCATAAACTAAGTTATAGAGGTTTTGATGAAAATGATATGTTAATGGGCGTTTTCGTTTCTCCAAAATCCGGTAAGGATCTAATGCAGAATTGCGATCTTCCTACGCCATTGAAGGTGTTTTCTGGGTGTGAGAAGACAGCTACATCGCCGACGACAGTGAAAAGAGAAAAGGAACAAGAAAGAAGCGATTTTGATGTTAATTGCGGTGGTGAGAATGAGAAATTAGAGCTTTTGAAGGCTTTGAGATTGTCACAGACAAGGGCAAGAGAAGCAGAGAAGAAAGCTGCTAATCTTGCTAAGGAGAGAGATTCAATTGCTAATGTTTTGTTGAAAGAATCTATGCAGTTATTTGCTTATCGCCAATGGGTTAGGTTGCTTGAAGTTCAAGTCTTAAAGTTGCGATCACAAAAAAAGGAATTGTTAAATGAGGAGGGCAGCAGCGGCGATGATGGGGTGTCATGGATTATGGCCTTGGCTTTTTGTTTAGGCGTTGCGGGCTTCGGAGTAGCCTTTGGCTGTCGATATTTGTTTTGAGTTTGTGTTTTGTTCTATATGGGAAAATTTTCACAACGAACCTTCTGATATGACTTATGAGATGCGATTTGCAAACAAGATAGCGGACAAGGAAAAAATGGATTGTTTTTATAGTCATAAGACAACAGTTCAGTTTATATAAATAATTTTATAACTTAACCTGTATTATATCTCAAATGAAAATGTAGTTCTTCCTTTTCTTTACACAATTTTATCTTTTCCTTATTCTTGTTTGTTTGAATGGATCTTAGGGTTATAATTTTCTCAACCATATCAAATAATAAAAAAGAGCATTATATTATTGAAAAAGAAAACACTACAGATTTTCTTGCAAGAAAGAACTACTTTTTAAGCGAAGGTCTGGATCTCCATAACAAAGAATGTGGTTTCTTAATTTAAATAATTTTGCAAACAAAACTTGAATTGCCTGCTTGAATTTCAAAGGTTATGTCAACATATCAGATGGAGTGCTGATGCTTGAATTACCAGTTTCACTAATAAGAACATTTTATGAACCTGAACCATAGATGTGCCCCAATTTTTGGCACTTAGTCTCCAAATATCTTCTGTTCTCCATAGTTATTGGAGTCAACAATGGGACCCTGCCTGCAATTGCCAGGCCATAACCTTTGAGCCCAACATATTTTGCAGGGTTATTTGTCATCAGTCGCATTGTATGGACACCCAGGTCTCTCAGTATCTGCAATAAGATTGGATCATGCATTTAGGCTCCTCAATAGGCAGAAGAAAATCACCATAACCTTCCCTAAAAAGTATTCGACCTATCACTGGTAACTCCATTTAGTCCAAAAAAGATGTAAACTTTTGTGAATTGAATATCCACTAGTTCTCCAGCCACAAAGTTTCATGAATTCAATAGTTTTAGCTAACACGGTCAAATAAACAAGAGCCATACAAGCCAAGGATTAGATAGTGTAGAGGAAATCCATGGAACTAACAAAATATGATAATTTATTAAGATTACCTGTGCACCAATGCCGTATTCACGAGAATCAACAGGTAAACCTAGCTCTTCATTGGCTTCCACTGTGTCGTGTCCATCATCCTGCAGATTGTAAGCACGAAGCTTGTGGCCCAAACCAATCCCTCTACCTTCATGTCCACGGAGGTAAATTAGTACGCCCCTGCCAGCTGCCTCAATTTGCTTCATTGCAAGAGCTAGCTGACTTCCACAATCACATCTTGCTGATCCAAATATGTCACCAGTGAGACACTCAGAATGTACCCTCACAAGAATATCTTTACCATCCCCAATTTCACCCTGTTGATGTCAGAGTGTTATTAGCATCTATTAGACTACAATAATCTACCCAGCAAAAGAATGAAAAATTGATAGCCAATTCTGTCCAGTGGGAACAGTACTCTCCTAGAAAAAATGACAATAACCTTCCATAAATGTTGCAAGGAGAAATCAACATTTATATAAAGCTGGATACCAGGGAATAACTGAAAAATGCTGAAGGATAGAAATATAAAGAATTTTATTTTAAAATTACGTGTGCCTTTTTCTTCAAGTTAGGTGATAGATTCAGCAAAGACAAAAGTGATGATCTCCCATATTAAGATATCACCTATCAAGAAAACCAAAAATCAAATACCTCCCGCATTCTGGGATTATGTGATGTGCTGTTCCTCATCTCCATTACATTAATTTTGAATGGAATGCATATGATAGCAAAAGATTTAATGGACAGAATCGTATTGGAAGGGACTGCCTGATTGGAAATATACATCATTCAATTAGCATTCAGCAAGTTATAAAATTGGTGAAGGAATGGTCAAATCCTAATTATAACTTACAAGCTTGGCAGGCAACAACCTTAGAACCCTCAACTCATCAACATGTACCCAATTTAGGCTATTTACTATGGATAAGCAATTGGTAGCAATTTCTTGAAGACAGTGTTGAAAGTTCCATTTCATTTATCATTTGACACATGAAGGTCGTATCATTCCATATCCTCAACTGAATCCTTTTCTTATACAAATAACTAGCAATGTGAAAACTGAAAAGCTGTGTCAGCAAAGAAGGCAGTAAAAAAGTATTTACAGTCATTGCTAGGTACAAACTTGGCCATAAAACCTGATTTTAGTTACACATAAAATTATAAAGAAAACAGGAATTTCCTTGCCTACAAATGCAAAATATAATTTCAAATAGGATATAATATGTACATTATATTTGTCATTCTCCATTTGTCCATGAAACGTCAATAACGACCAAGAGGAAATCAAACAAATATCAATGTTCTACACATTTTTAAGAAAAAGGAACAAAACTGCAATTTGCAAGAAATCATGTCCAAGTATGTGTTGGTGTGCCACGTTAAAAGGAATTGTTAGAAGAATTGAGACACCATTATTTGGATTCAATAAATAGAAACATGAAAATGAAGAATACAAGAAAGAAGGTGAAACGGAAAGAACAGCAAGGACCAAATAAGTCCAAGACCCCAAAATGTCGGACGCAAAAAATATAATAATTATGTTCCATTTTGATGTCACTAGTTTGGGATTGAGGCTTGGTTGTTGTTGTTATTGTTCTACTTTGATGTCAAGAAGCTTCAATAATATAGAACAGTGAATATTGCACCCAAGTACCTATGTATGAGGTGCCAACTGGTTTCATCTACATGGTCCTAATTGTACATCCTTCGAGGGTGAGATTCAGAAAAATTTAATCCTTACAACTGTTAAAGAGGATGTCCCCAATGTGCGAGGTTCCTTACGTTGTAGGGGTTAAGAAAGGGTCATCTATCCTTATAACTATTCGCCATCTAAAATTTGTTCCTTTAACCATCCTGTGTTTAGGCTTTCACACAACTCAAAATAAGAAGTGAAAGCATTAAAAATATATCTTACCAACCATAATAACTTCTAACTTTCAAAATTCAACTTTGTTCCTTAAGTTGTGTTCAATGAAAAGAAAGGATAATGCTGAACAAAACAAGTACCAAAGCAATTTGTGGTTGAGATCAATTGAGAATTTTTTTTCATCTGCTACGGAGCATTGAGATCAATTCAGAATTTTTTTTTATCTGCTACGGAGCACACGAACAATCAATTCTCAAAGTAGCCTTGCCATTTTTAAAAATAAGAACAGAGAAACCTCAAAATAGTGAACTATGTCGCCAGCTTACAGGAATTTAAACAGAAATTGTGAAGTTATACAAGATTCCAATTATGAAATCACTACTGAAATTGAAAGGATACCTTGACTCACTAAAAGGAAAAAAGAAACTGGAAGCGGATTTGTAAAGTAAACAGGCTAATTGAGATAAGTAGCTTACTTTAACCATTGCTATGTGCTCTATTCCATCCAGCAATGACCTGTAACAGTAGGCTTTGAATGGGCCCCACATTGTGGGTATTGGAGCAGCAGCAGCCAGCTCCACCAATCTATCTCTTTTCCTCCTGTATCTGTCACTCATACAAACATTATTGAGATAAGTATTAGTTTCATTAATTGAGAACAATAGGAAAATAAATCGATTAAATATAAATGACCCTAATATCAATTTCAATAATAATAAATAAAAAATCCCCGGATGAGTACTTTGTAAAGAAGGCTCTTTAACCCAAGGGGTAGCCAAAAATATGACATAGATTATGAGCCAACTTGAGCATAACTATAGTATGATAGAAATGAAAGCAATCACAGAAGGAAGCCGATTCCTTTCAGAAGATAAAATAATTCAATAATTCACAAGAATGCACATTTTCTGTTTGCCTTTACGCATGCCATGTAACATAATTATAGTCACCATTTTTTAGACAAGTGTAGTAAACTTTGCTAACTGATGCAATGGCTATGAATATTTATCTCAAGCTTGTTCAGGCAAATAAACAAGATGGACTGAGATGGCAATACATCCCTGAAACTTGACAATGGTATTTAAAGATGAAAATTATTCGACTTACCTGATTAGATCAGCTATGGAAATGATTTTTAAGTTTTCTGCTTGTGCAAATTGGCAAAGCCTGGGTAATCTTGCCATAGAGCCATCGTCATCCACAATCTCACATAAAACAGCAGCAGGCTCTAACCCAGCCAGCATTGCAAGATCAACAGAAGCTTCAGTATGCCCAGCTCTTTTTAGAACCCCGCCCTCCCTGTACTTAAGGGGGAAAATATGGCCGGGGCGATTGAAATCTTCAGGTTTCGAATTTTTAGAGGCAAGAGCCAACACCGTTGTTGCCCTGTCATGAGCTGAAACACCTGTTGTTGTGCCATGTTTTGCATCCTATACAATTAATTAGAATGCATGATGTCAGACATGAAATGATACCAAGGAAAGTATGCATTTTCTAAATATAACCAGGATACTTCTCATAATGGCGTCTGATTTACTATTGGTTGGTCAAGTTTCTTACAAATGGCTGTAAGATCACACACAAGGTGGAGATAGTTAATCAAGGGAAAGGATGGCCTAAGTGAATTTTTATAACCTTGGAGCCAAATAAATAAACCAACAACTAAAGATAATATTGAGCTTTGACACTGATATAATTCCAAGTTTGGTTTTTAACTAATTGAAATTATGTAAAAACACTCTACATCAAAGAGACAAGTTAAAGAATAGAGAATTAATTTCTCAAACTACCCAGTACACTTAAAGTACTCTAGGGCTTCCGCTTTGTTTTCTAGTCTTAGTTAAAAATTGATAAGATGAAAACTGTACAAGCACAAGTAGTAGGAGAATGAAAAAGAAAAGTGAAAAGCATGACAATGTACAACTTAAAAGACAATTGAAAACTTGCAATCGATAATCACAAGAATGTATTCCAATTAACTCAAAGATATTGCACGCAAATTTTCATCAGCACTAATGTGTCAATCCTCGACTCAATCAAGTATCATTCTCAAAATATTTGTAGTAGTTTTGTGGATCTTTTATGTCTATATTGTTTTATTAGGATCAACTTTTCTGTGAGCCATTGTAATGATCGACTCATGTTTTATTGCTTCAGCCCATGACCTTTTACTGCTCCTTTAACTTTCCCTCAGTAGATGCCAGGCCACCTTCACCTTCTTATGAAGGTTGACATTTCTTATTCATTGTAACATCCTTAGTTTACTCATGATTATTAAATGGGCAAATTTCTTCTTCATGACCAGCCGTCGAATTCCATGAAGTAGTGGCGGATCGTTAAAAGAAAATTTTCCTTGGTTCAACATATAATAAAATATTATGAAGAGGGTTCAATGTGCATCTGCCACCGCCATGAAGTACAGTTGACCTAACCATGCTTTCAAAAAAATCAGCCTAAGCCTAAACAAGGACTTCATTGTCACAGAATACGGTTCATACTTCTACACTTTACCCACCTTACATTGCTTATATGTGTATTATCGTCCTAGGAACCCTCATCCTTTAATATGATGGACCTCGCAATCACGATTGACACGTGTTAGAATTTGATCTAACAATGACTCCTGGTATTGCTAAAAATTGTAAAGTATGTTTCACATTAGTTTTTCTGATCAGAAAACCTTGGAATTTAGGATTCCTCCATAATTCTAACTGTTGATTTCTGTGTCTGTCAATACTTTGTTGTCAATCATATCTTCTGCTTTAACCCTGTAATTTAAAAGAAATCTAAATCATTTTAAACATCTGAAACCTTTCTCAAATGCTTGATACATATAGGAGATCAAGTAGGCTACCAGATTATGACTAGAATCCTTATGTTGCAAGCAACCATGCACCATAGATATGAAAAGAAAGACAATAATGTACTCGAACATGCTCAAACAAGGGAAAACAGAAAAAAAAAGGAGAAAAAAGGGGAAAAGGCATAGGCAAGAGTCATATGCTTAAACATGCTAATCACGAGGCAGATACACTTCACAGATGCAGCATATGCATCAAAGTTTAGATAAATGTCTTCCAAAGTGATAAAGCTATAATATACTTTTCCCTATGAGAAATAACAAGTTCCAATTCTTTAAGAGATGTCCACACCCATTTTAGAAGAAAATAAAAGGCCTTTAAAATTCATCAGAACAGAGTTATAGCTATATACCACTGATACAGTGAATGCTGTGCAGAGCTTTTCCTCATTTTCCTTCTGTGTTACCATTAGGGGAAGTTCCAATCTCTCCAAATCTTCTCCTTTCATGCTCACGCACACTATCCCAGTTCCATGCTTGACAATAAATGCCATGGCTTCAGGTGTTGCCTTTGATGCTGCCATTATCAGGTCTCCCTCATTTTCTCTGTCTTCATCGTCAACTACAATTACTAACTGCAGCAATATCCCAAATTAACTCAACTAAAGATTATTCCAAATAAGTAGCATAAAATCCTTCGAGACAGTGCAGGAAGAAACTAACCTTCCCTTCACGAATATCTTGAATGGCCTCTGGTATGGAAGAAAACCCATTCGTGGGATGATCAAGGTCATACTCATCATCATCAGGAAAGAAAGCAGTTGTAGAGGGAGTTATTTCAGCAGAAAGAGTTCCAAAACCTATTGCATCAGGTTGTAACTCAATAGCAGGTGGTTGATTCAACTTTCCAGTAATCAAGGCATCTTGCCCTGAAACCCTGTTATTGTTGGGGTAAGAGAGAAGATCACCTTCTCCAGATATAAGTGTGGCCCTGGCTCTACCAACACCTCTGAATTTAAAGCACAATTTCCTTGTTGGATTACTAGAGACCAGATCCGTACACACACATTGCAGACCAGTGTAGCTTCTAGAGAAATGAAAAGCAATTTAAGTAGTGATTAAGGGGGAAAAAAAAAAGACATAATGCTACATCCTTGCATGAATTTCCAATTTCTAGTGTTTATAATGGCTCTATTGGAACTCGGTATCACTATTTCTTTTAAAGGGAAAAAAAAAAAAGACATAAGCTATATTTTACTTTAATTGTTGATATCATAATGGTGTGATCAAGAAAATAGCAACACAACCATTAAAAAGAGGCAATGCTCCAAATACGGAGAATGAAACTAAGAGGATCTAAAGCTAATAGAGCTAATCAATTCTAAATACAAGCTATTAAAACTTCATATTCATAATAAACTCTATTTAGAGCTTGTTTCGTACAAATGAATTCCATAAAATTTCATGGAATTCATTTAAAATTCCAAATTTTCATGTCAGGTATAAATGAAGATTCGTTTAGAGTTCCACATGTTTAATCATATGGAATAAATTATGCTCAAACCAAATTCTACCAAAATTGATAGAATTTGCAAATGAACTGTAAATTTTAAAATTACAAGCTACTAAAGCTAATAAATTCTAAATACAACGTCAGACAGCCACATAATGAGACAGAATACTACGGTTGGTCTACACATGAAAATTCCTTTAGAAGTGTATTTTTAAATGAAATTCATTTGCAAATGAAACGAATTCCAGATATTATGTTAATCCAAACATGAAAATTCATTTTCAAATGTATATATTTAGTGGAGTTTATTTCATAAATGAAATGAATTCCAATGGATGCCTCAAATCAACAAACAAATTTCAAAATTTTTGTTTGTTCTTTTTCTTGTACAACCAAACATCATAACATGGTTTCTAAGAGAAAAAAATATAAAATAAATAAAATACATTCACTTCTCCAGAATTTCATCTAAAATCCTCTCAAATTCTATTTTCCTGCAATTTGAAAGATCCTAATCTCCTCACCGTACTAAAATAAAATAAAACAAAAGACCAATTGAAAGAAAAAAACGGACCGTAAATGAGAGGGAGCCAAAGAGGAGCTGTAGAGATGAATAGCACCCATAACTCTGCGAAAAAGCGAAGAAGAAGACACTCTTATCTCAGGAGCCCAAGTGGAAAAAAGCCGTTAGCCTTTTTAGCTGATCATCACCCATTTGCTACCGCCACCAAGCAAAAGCGTTGGAGAGAGATTACTCATTTGGATATATCTAGTTTCTATGCGACGTAACTGCCAACTTCGTCTTCGTTTATGTGAACCGGCGTCGTTTCAATTTCCCTGACCGGCTAGTGCTTAGTGGGCCTGTTATTTCACCCAATTGTCTAATTTCGGCCTGGCCGAGCCTAAGCCCAAAAGCCACAAAAATATTTTAATTTCTACGAGTAGGATAAAGACAATTAGATATATATAAAAAGAATTTATTTGACATCAAGACTAGAATTTTCTAATCATTGTATATAATGCCATGATTAATACTCCTCCATCCATTTTTATCTATCAGTTTAAGGAAGTGATACGATAGATTTTAAGAAATTGTAGATTTGTGTTTTGTAGAGACAATAGTAAAATCGGAAACAAACAATTAATTAATATTCCTTAATTTTCTAAAAGCGACGGATAATTTTATATAAATTAATTTTTAAGACGACAGCTTAAAGTAGATAGAAAAAATATACATTTGATGTTTCGTATTTAATTTTATCGAGCTTATATAAATAAAATTAGTAGATATATTTCAAATATAGAAGCATAAATAGAATTATATTTGGAGAAAGATATGGCCAATCATTTTTTCCTGACATAGTTTTTAGTATACTTATTTCCATTATAATTGTAATACATATAAAATGTATTTTATTGAGATTATGTTCTTCATTTGAAAGTAATCAATTCTTGTAGAAATTAGATTTTATTTTTCCCATTAACCTGAAAAGATTAAAAAATAATTTAATCATATAAGGTGAAGAAAACAAAGTGGATTGCAAGATTCTCTACTTTCTAAACTTTTCAAATTAGGCTTTAGACAGCACTCACAAAATAGAAAAAGGAAAGAAAAGCTGCCCACCATTAAGGGGTCTACCCTCTCACTCACCTAACCAAATCTTTTCAGTTTCACACTTTCTTTTAATTTGTTTCTTTTGTTTTTCTCTTTCTTTCATTTCAATATTGCACCCATCCTTTCTTTCCTTTGCTTCTTCTTCTTCTTCTTCTTCTTCTTCTTCTTTCTCTCTAGATTCTGTGCAAACTTGTTCATGTATAGGTGCCCCATATTAGCTATTCCATAACAAAAAGATTTCTCTCTTTCCAGCTCTTCAAAGCATACAAGGGAAGTTATGCAATATTTTTTCAGTTCAGGAATAGTTTCATATAAAAAATTTATATGAAAAATTTTATAATAATAGAAATT
Organism: Jatropha podagrica; assembly: GCA_947857235.1. Lineage (NCBI taxonomy): Eukaryota > Viridiplantae > Streptophyta > Magnoliopsida > Malpighiales > Euphorbiaceae > Jatropha > Jatropha podagrica. The sequence continues at coordinate 45,786 of CANUEP010283852.1, read as the reverse complement.
TTATAATTTAAAAATTTTATTCTCAAATATGAAAAGAATGAAAAAAATATATAAATTATGAAAGTCATCTATGGCCGCTGGTAGCCGGTACTAGTGGTTTATGGTAGTGATGGTCAGTGATAAATGATGATTAGTGGTAATGATTATAATGATTAATAAATTAAAAAATATAAATTTACAATGTTTGTTAATATTCGGAAAAATATTTTACTCTCTCAAACATGAGAACTTGTTTTCCTTAAAAAATGACCTAATTTCCTTTGATCAAAAAAATATTTTCAATTAATTTATTTTCTTGAACACCTTCAATTGTAGAAAATTATAAAAAATATTTTTCAACAAATTATTTTACGGAAACACAACGGAGCATAAGTTTATGAAAATATATTTTCATGTATTGTTTGTTGTTAGTCTTGAAACATCTTATTCACGCTCGCCTTTTTCTATCATCTCATTATGAAAAATTAAATACTTTTTCCATCTCATATTGTTTGTTCATATTTATATTTTGGAACGTCCTAAACTGTAACTGCAAAATTAAATCAAATGCTCCTCTCTCTCTCTCTCTCTCTCTCTCTCTCTCTCTATATATATATATATATATCCACAAAATCTCATTTTGCTCTGTCTCCTTCAAAATTTGCTTTATCTTATTAGGATAACCATCCTTTTCGCTTTCTTTAAAAATATAGTAAGTTTAATTGTCACTTCTGAATTTTTTCAATTAGCCACGGAGCTAAAATAATTATTTTAAAGAGAGAAAATTTTTAAACTTTGAGGGAGTTAAATATAATTTTTTATATTTTGAAGAACAAAAATGTAATTTTCAAAAGATTGTTTTTAAATTTTTTGGGCGGCTATCACCTCTTTAGGCCTATACAGCTCCATCCTGCTTTCAACCAATGTTGTGAGGAAATTTTTATTTAATTAAAATTTGTAAAAAAAAGGTTCATTTTCATTGTAACTTAAAGTGAGATGCCACTCTGTCACAAGATATTATCTGATTTAGAAATATCAACAGGTTATCTCCTTACAGTTTGTTTTATTTTCGAGCAAAATCTAACTGTTCTATCAAAAGGCCTTTTACTGTTCTAAGGTTTCCCCTTAAGGCTGTATTAGAAGTAGTTACTAATCAATGGAGGTTAGGTTCCTTATCTAAAAAAAGTTCAAATATGCATGCATGGTATTGAGTGGGACTCTTGTTAAGAGATTGAGGTCGTCGATGATTTAGGGTATTTGTAGACATATCAGACGGTAATGGTGGCTTGTCTCTCTAGTAGTAGGGCCATGCTATAGCTGGCTGCCTCGACCTGGAAGAAAAAAGTCGATAAATTTATTAATGGGCGTTTAAAAGTTTTTGATCCCTGACATGCTTGAACTTTGCCCATTTTGAAATTTGACTGGTTGGTTTTTGCATGCAAGTGTGAAATCTGGGGATAAGAGGGTGTAGACGCAAGACCTCTGATCTTATAAGTCGGGCTTGTTTCTATTGTCATTGAAACACTTTCCTCTAACTGATCACATGTTTCTCATTTTTTTTTTTAAAAAAAAAAAAAATAACTTAACAATTCATTAATAATAAATATATATATTGTGTAGGAATAAAAAATATAAATATAAAAATTGAAATTTTCTGTTGGAGACGATTTTTGCAGAAAAAGCTGACCTTTAGAGTAAAAATTTGTCTATTTTCAAATAGTATAGGAAAAAAAATTTTATTTTCTTTGAAAACTTGTGACAAGTCATACTTAGCATGAGAGTTTAATAGAACAATTCTGTGAAAGGAGAAAAATTAATAAATCAAAACACGTAATCTCATTGAGAGAGTACCAAAAACACTTAAGATTTATCAACTATTATAAATTGAAATTAAATCCAAATTTTGTTCCTTATACTCACTAGTTTTTTTAGAAGAAAATTAAACTAGAAATTTCATTAAAAGAAAATTGCATAAAGATATGAGGTATAAATCAATATCTTTTTATATTTTTGCGTAGAAAACCTAATAATAAACTGCTTATAAAAAGAATAAAAAAAATATAATCTTGATTTAAAGTATTTAATCTAATTGACAAAGCATGAATTTGTATCATAGGCGATCACTTGCTCCACTTGGGGGATATTCATAGCCATTATTCGATTCCATGGTATTTTTACAAGTTCGATTTGATCAACTTCAAATTTCTTTTTTTAGTGAGAAGGTTGCACTTTTTCCTGTATAATTGTCTACATAATAAAACACCCTAAATAAAATTACCATAATGATGTTAATAATAATTTAAAACTAGATCTAATAATAAAATCCCAAAAATTAATCACAATATTATTAGTTTCATAAGTTGATGAGTTTTATTATAAAAAGAAATAGATACTCTTACTATGTACAGTCTCAACGTTTCATCTCATGAGACAAAAAGAATAGAACCGTAGATATGTATGTATATATAGACGTTATCCCTTTTCTCTAGCGTACGTTATGAATTATTTGTAAATATACAAGAGATTAACCTAATCATTTCATATGCAGACGTATATCAATGTTGTTGTACTCAAATAGAAGTCCATTGTATTAAATTCTTAACATAACATGGTCACGTCGTAAGTACATCTAATGTATTGTTAGCCATCAAATTCCAGAAGCATGCGGACAAGTATACATTTATGAGACAACAGAAGCGCCGTTTGGCAGGTAATGGAAAAGTTTTGCTTTTCCCATTATATGGACGGAGGACCTTCTTCAACAACAACCTTTCTTAACGTAACGTTTAATGTTTTTTTTATTATCTAGAAATATTTTTAAGAGCTTATTATCAAAATCGGACCTTTGTTAATAAAAAGGAGAAACTCTAAAATCCAAAGATGATGGAAAAAATTCTCAATTGTCCTTCATTCCAAAGAAAATTGCAACATGTAACATGTGGACAGCCTTATCCTTCCAAACAATAATTTTTTTCCCCCTTTTTTATCCATTGAAAAAGTTATACACAAGAAAGAGGTTATGATTCAAATTTTATTGTGTGAAGATATTCCAAGAAAAAAAAAATCATTACATCCTTGATTTTTATACAAAACACAGTCTTGAGAGACTCTGCATAATGGTTTTAGAATATATATATATATATATATATATATACAAATGACTCTGGACCATCCATATATAATAGTTGAAGGACAAACTTTCCTTTAGCTAGTGTGTAAGGCAATTAGGTTTTGACATTTTATGAGAGAAGTGCAAAAATCCCACATGCACACAACTCATCACTTGCCTTTTCTGTGGGGTTATATGTTCAATTATTTCAGAACCTTATGTATAACCCAACTCGCACGTGTTGTTCTAAATTTAATAAGCAAGATTACATTGAATCAGGTTTAACTGAATTTTATTAATTTAATGAAATTATTAAAAGACAAGCATTCCACTTTATAATTAAGTGAATTATTTTAAAATTAACAAGGCTGGTTTGAGTGCAAGGATTTAGATATTTTAAATAAGAGGTCTAGATATTAGAAATATTTGTAGTTTAACATAAAAAAAAATGAACTGCTATATTATTTATCTTTCTTTTCTTTTCTATTCTAATGAACCGAAATAACATGAACAGTATATAACAGAAATAATCTTTTTGAATCACCAAATTAATAAAAACTATTGCAATCAAAATGATTCGAACTCAGACGTTCTCCTCCGGTCACATTAATCTATTAAAATATCTTATGAACAAGGGGGGAAAAAACAATATGAATTTCAGAATTTTCATTAATTTTATAGAATTACTAAAAAATGAGAATTATCTTTCATTACATAATTCATGATATTATTTTCAGAATATTTTTCCAATAATTAAAAATAGAAAAAAAAAATGAAGGAGTGGATCCTGACCTGAGTTCGAGTTCTGTATATAAAAAAGGAGTATCCAATTCTCATATATCTTTATGTACAGTGGCGTTGTCTGATTTTGATGACCAAATTACAGCCACAGTCCCTCTTGAAGTTGCTTATCACAAATTAAGAAATTTCGCAAATCAAATCAAGGTATTATTGAAAAAAGGATACTATTTGAAATAGACCAAACACGTATGTGAGTTCTTCATCACCATAGCCATTAGACAACATCTGGGACGTTAAAATTTACTTACTTACATTAAATCAAATTGAGTTTTATTAAGATACTTTTATGTCCAACACCGTTATGTGAATAAAATTTCAAAAAAATATATATAAATAAAATTCATTATTAAAGTTGAAAAGATTGGAAAAAAAACATTTCAAGAATTAAATTAATTATATTAAACTAATTGAACCTAATACCTAAATCAACATTTCCGTTGGCAGGGGCTGACCCCCCGTTACGTATGACCATTCCCTCCCAAATTTTTATTTTTAGTTATTTTCTGTTTTGGCCCTTCAACATTGTCTCGGTTGTCATTTTAGTCCATTCCCATTTCGGCCTTTTCACTTTGTCTCTTTATTTTCATCTCTTTTCATTTTAATCCTGTTACTTTCCTCCTCCATCGTCATGTTCCAATTTTATTCTTAACATAATTCAAGGGAAAGTACTCTCTAATCAAACTTTGGCATCCTCCTAGTACTCTTGCCCTTGAAGGATAAAAAACCACAATGGTAATTGGTGGCTCCAGCAAAGTGAAACTTGACAGCCATTCATGTTAAGAAGACCATCGTTTAGCAACTGTGGCTGCAAATTCAGAACCAGAGATATGGTCAAGTTAAAAAGCTCCAAAGAAAAGTGGTAATTAATATTATAATGTAAACCTTCTGTCATTTTTTACCATTCTTAAATGTATTATAGAGTTTTAAATTAAAGAAATGGAGGTCTGAGAGATGCATATGTCTATAATCCGTAATAGTATTTAGGCAGATGCACAATTTTCTTCTTTTTTTTTTTTAATTCGATCTTCCTTTTTCTTGTACACAATTTACTGAAAATTGGGGTGGTTAGCCCAGTTGGTTGGAATGATAGCTCATGAAAAGCGACTAATTTCGAAAAAATTTTATTTTAATTATTATTTTCAAATGAAATTCAATTCTTGTGTGATAATCGCCGTTGATGATAATAGAAAGTTAAATATTGATAAAATAAAAATATTTATCGAGGTTATTTTGGCCTTTAACTTTTATTATCACATTGGACTTCACTTTATTTTTTACAGAAGGCCTAATTTATCCAACGGATCTATACCATGGGGACTATTTATGAAATTTGCTAAAGTAGAGGGGTGAGATAGCCAATTAGGTTAAAATTCAGGGATTAAAAAGTATTTACCCTCTAATTTGTAGTCCTTAATTTTTTTTTTCTTTTTTTTAGCTCCACTTTTTTTTTTTTTTTTTGAGAAGGGTGTGAAATAGTATCAATTAAGACTTTTTAAGTACACATTCTATAGTATGGTTAATTATAGATTTTGTGGCAGTCATGTAAAAACTGTAAAAGCAACTGATAATTTTTTTTATTTTTCACTCAAAATACTTTTTTGTATTTTGGAATTTACTGTTATATTACTCCATATTGTCACAATAAATTGCGACTCGCCATCAAAATTAGGAAAAAAATTTTCAAGACTTCATTTTCTTTTGTAAATACATTGAAAATTACTCCTTAGCTTCAGAATTTAATACTTTTTGGCAATAACTAGCAAAGCTAAACTTTTGCAAATGAGAAAGACAAGCGTTCTTTTTAGTCATGCAATATATATTTATTAATAGGATCAGACTTTGTTTGATAATAACTTTTCATACTAACATTAAAATTTAAAGGAATATATTATAAAACGTTACTATGTTTAAAATTTAATGAAACGCAAGTAAAACAGTTGATGTCTAACTGTTGTTGAAACAACTAATTTCGCTAAACTAGGCCTTAGGAAAAAAAAGTAGAGTTATAATAATTATAATTTTGTAAAATCATTATACTCTCTTGATAATAATTGAAATTTCTGCAATACCTATTCACATTTCACTTCAAGTTGTGATCATAAATGTCTTGAAATGGTGTCATACATCTCCTTTGTTGCTTGGATATTTGTTTTTTGCAATGATTGCAAAACTGCATTGATCTCCTTATTAGATTAACTTTAGCAAGAATTTTGCAATTTGACATGATTGTATATTCCCTCTCTCTTTTTCTTCTTTCATCAGCAAAAGAGCTCTCTACAATCACTGCGAAGTGCAAAGTCTTTACTTTGAATCTCACATAATTAATTAATTGCAATCTTCTAAAAAACAAAACAATGATTCACTGATTAAATCAATAAAATGATCACCAAACACACTCATTCAACCCTGAAACTACAGTTGATGCCAAAGCAAGCTCCTTTACCTCTTCTTGAGCCAGCTAGTCTCTGGTTGGCCTCAAATTAGCATTTCCAAACTCAATCTTGCATTAATCTATAATTGAGATTAATAAAAAAAAAGAAGAACAAAAAATGATTAATCACAAAGCACCAATCAATTTAAATCTTGAAGTAAAAAGGAAAGAGGGTACTTTGGCATTGTTTCTTCCAAGATTCAAGCAAGATTTGAAAGCCCATCTCATATTCTCATTACTAGGCACTTGAGGAGGGAGGATACTGAAGTTTAAATTGCCAATATTGAACCAAAACCGACTAATTTTGAGCTTACAAATGGCGGAGAAGTTAGAAGAAAAGAAGTGCGGGAGAGTAGCGGTTGGAGATGGATTTTTTTTTTTTTTTATCCGCCAATGACTTTGCTTCGCGTGATACATCGACTTTAAATGGATAGGACATCCACAAAGACTCACTTTGTTTATAATACATGCTACTACATTAAATTAATTATATATAAAATATTTGAAAATATTTCTTCCAAACCTCTCATCTAAGTAATAAGAAATAACAATAAAATTACACATCTACAATGCAGCACATGACTAATTTAATTTTTTTTTTTTAGATTTATCTTAAATTGAAAGGGAAATTTTTAATTTATCTAAAATATATATTTAGATTTTACTCAGCTTAAAAAAAAATTAAAGTCCTTATACTTGGCTTGAATAATAAATAATGTGAAAAATTAATAGTTACATATAGATACTTGATGGTGAATGGTTTGAAAATTAATTATAAACTTATAATTTTATCATTATTTTTCATTTATGGCTATATTTGTTGAATTTTTACGAATTTATATTATATATAAATATGAAAGTAGAGGAAAAAAATGAGTTTTTCAATATCGTCTTTATTGAAATTTTAAATATCCTAAAACACATCATAAAAAGACTAATAACTACAAAAATAAAAATAAATGAACATACTTGACTCCTGTTTATTACGATTTATTCATTAAATCGATTTGATGTATTCTTCAGTTTTAAAAACATTGAATATAACAATTAAAGTTTAAAGCTCCCAATTATGGATGATGACAGGTATATCCATTTAAAATGCATTATCCAAATCAGATTATGAATTAAATATCTAAATCTGTTTAAAAATTTGTTTTTAATACTCAAAACTGTTTTGAATATGATTATAAATATTCAAACCCAATTAACATTAAAAATATTTTTTTTATTTTTCAAAAATAAAAAATAAATAAATATTATTATTTTGACTTAATAAAAATAAATATTAAATATAATTATAATATGAATTATAATCTGTGTTAAATTCTCAGAATTTGAATTGTGGTAAATTATAAATTAATTTCTTTATGGAGTAAATTTAGAAAATATATATATACACTCAATACAAGATAATAATTATAAAATTTATCCTATTTATTAGGTTGAATTTATTTAGTAGTATAATAATATTATTTTAATATATTTCATTATTATATATTAACTATTAGAATGATGTATATATATATATATAATTTTTCCGTTAAAAAAATAATTATTTTGAATATTTTAAAATATTAATTAAATTGGTACCGTCTCCACGGGTACCTGGTTCGGAAACTTGAATCTAATCCGGATACTAAACACGTTATCCAAATCCGTTTTAATCCCATTTATTCAACCCGCCAAAATGAAATCAGATGGATGGGATAAAATTGTGATCCCCAGTGGTAATGTTTGCAAATTAAAAAGTAATGTAAACTCTGCGATTAATCGCACCGACCACGCCGTGGTGACAGAGCGTATGATTCGCTGACGCCAAACAAATCTCCATCAGCTTAAAAAATCGGAGCTGAGCCGTTAGGAGCGAAGCCGTACTGTCTTTGTAGCTTCAACGTTCATATCTCAATGTCTCACTGTAACCCTCCAAAATATAAAAATATCTTTGCAGTTTGCACCACAAAAAAGGGTAAACCGGCAATACCCGGTAAACCAAAATTTTCATTTGGACTGAATTTTGTGCTCATTTCATTTGTGTTACCTAACCCAAGTCAGATTTTAACCCTAATTCTCTACCCAAACTCCCAACTTGGTTTATTTAAAGGGAAAGAAATTGTGTGAGGCCAGCTGGGTTTCGAACTAGTTCACTCTTCTCCCTCTCTCTAAATCTCGCTCTCTCTCTTCTGGTTTTTTTTTTTTTTCTTTTGTAGATGAACAGTCATAGACCATGTTTAGGATGCAAACTTCAAAATTCTTAGCTAAGCTAAAATTGATTGAGTAATGATGTGAAGAAAGAAAATTTTCTTGACTGGTAACTTGTGGGTTTTGGTTTCTGTTGGGTTGGGAGAAAGAAAGGTTTGCTTGTTGGGTTTTATTTGTGTTATCAATATTTGGATGGGTACAGAAGGGGGAGGAGGAAGAGGAGAAATAGAAAAGGAGAAACATGGTAGAGAGCAAACCAGGCAGTGGTGGTACAGTTGTATACAACAGTATCATACAGGCTGGTCTATCTCTATACATGAAAATTCTCCATACAAGTGAAAAAGAATTCTTGTTCACCTTCTAAAGGGATCTCTCTCTCTCACTGAAATCCATACACACACACATAAACACAAAACAAGACTTGAAAAATAAAGAAAGGAACAAAGATCTGTTTTGTTTTTTTAAAGTTCTTTTATTGCCATCAAGTCATGAAGAGACTTAGCAGCTCTGATTCTCTTGGTGCCTTGATCTCCATCTGCCCAACCACAGGTTCTTACACTAAACCCATTAAATTAATTTACTTTTATTATTATTCTTCATCTTCTTTTGTATTAATGCTTCACGTCAAAAATTTTCAAGACTGTCACATGTGCTTGTCTTCTTCTTTTCCTTTGCAAGACTTAAACTTGACGTTTTAAGCTTTTATGTATTAATTCTCTTTCTTCTTTGCTTTCTAGACGAACATAGTCCAAGAAACAGCAACCATGTTTATGGTAGAGAATTTCAGTCCATGTTGGATGGCTTGGACGAAGAAGCTTGTGTAGAAGAAGCCGGCCATGTCTCTGAGAAGAAAAGACGCTTAAGTGTAGATCAAGTCAAAGCCTTGGAGAAAAATTTTGAAGTTGAAAACAAACTTGAACCAGAAAGAAAAGTGAAATTAGCGCAGGAACTTGGTCTGCAACCAAGACAAGTAGCTGTTTGGTTTCAAAACCGCCGTGCACGGTGGAAGACTAAACAATTGGAAAGAGATTACGGTGTTCTTAAAGCTAATTATGAAACTCTTAAGGTCAATTATGAAGCTCTTCAACACGACAATGAAGCTTTACTCAAAGAGGCAAGTATTTACTCAATATTAATACTAAAGTTATCATATTTGATTTTGAACTACATATAAGTAGTTATATTTGATACTGCAGATAAGAGAACTGAAAGCAAAATTGGATGAAGACAACGCTGAAAGCAATGTTTCTGTAAAAGAAGAGATAATAATAGCAGAAACCGATGAGAAAGGAAGTGAAGAGCCACCTGTTCTTGCTTCCATTGCTGGATCAGAAATAAAAGACATGAATTATGAAAGCTTCAATATCAACAACAGCAGCAACAGTAATAATGGAATATTAGCAGTGTCTCTTTTTCCAGACTTTAAAGATGGGTCATCTGATAGTGACTCGAGTGCTATCTTGAATGAAGATAATAATAACAATAACAGTCCAAATCCAGCTATTTCTTCATCTGGAGTTCCTCAATGCCATAACCAGTTAATGATGTCACCTTCTCGGCCATCTTCATCATCATCACCATTTCAGTTCATTAAAACTGGATCGTATCAGACCCAGTTTGTGAAAATGGAAGAGCATAATTTTTTTAGCAGTGAAGAGGCCTGCAATTTCTTCTCCGATGACCAAGCTCCTACTCTTCAATGGTACTGTCCTGATCAATGGAATTAGAAAATCTCTAAAAAAATGGGAAATAATTAAGAAGGTGGTGATGTTGGTATCTTAAAAGAAAGAAAGAGAGAGAGAGAGAGAGAGAGAAAGATAACTCCAAGGATTTTGTAAAATAGGAAGTGGAGAGTATCTATGTAATTGAAAGCTCTTTACTTTTGATCTCCATTGTTGAAAAGTGAAAATTTTGAAGAGATGGGGGCCATGAAGAAGAGAGGATTGGACGGGAAAAAATGGTAAAAAAAGAATTGGAAAAGCAAAAGAGAAAAATTAGAGCTGCAAAGAAAAGAAGTAGAGAGAGGGACAGAGCACGTGGGGGGCTTCGGTGAAAGGTGACGGTAAATTAGTGGGTATATATATAATATTTTCTTTCTTATAAGCCGTGCGGGAATGATTAGGTCGTAATTGGAGCCTCTATCTGCTGCTGTAAAAAGTTGTTAACAAAAGAGATAAAAAAAAAAAAAAAAAATCATCTTTAACACAGTCCTTGGTGGAAGAATTCCTGTAATGGAAGAAATAATCATGGCTGCCTCTTTCTTTTATGGTCTTTTTCTTTCTTTTTAACTTCTATTTATGCAGCTATGCTCTTTCTCTTCTTGTAATTAATTAGCATAGACCCATTAGATACTTTTTTTTCTTGGCTAAAAGTAATTTAGAATTGAATTTTCATTTTTTATTAATCAAATTTCAAATAAAATTTGAATTTCCAAATCTTATTCTACTAATTTATTGTAATAATAGTAAACTATTTAGAGTTTGATTATTTGAGAAAGACCTACAAACGTAAATTTCCTTTTTTTTTTATTGTTTTAGCTAGCCTCATATTCAGACATTAATCCTTTGTCTGTAAATCAAGAACTCAAATTCCCTCAAATTTTATAGAATTCATTTAGAAATTCATATTTTCACGTTTAAAATGAAAAAATAAATTGATTTCAATTCTAGAAATTTAATTTCATGGAATTAAATATAACCACACTATGAAATTTTCAAATAAATTTCACAAAACTAAACACTTCAATTTTTATGACAAAACTACCCTCTTCTTTTACAAATTTAATTTTTTAATTTTTTTTATTTATTTAACTTATTTATTTTATCAAACTTAATCATAATAACAAAATATTAAATTTTCTTTGATAAAACTATCCCTCTATAGACTGAAGTATTTTCTTTCTTTTTTCTTTTTTTTTTACTTCATAGTTATTAGTGCGAAACTAAAGTTTTTGTTCTATGCACTAATGTTTTCAAGAATAATTAGCAACAACAATAACTTTTTCAAATATTTTTATAGTTTCTAAATTAATTAGTTAAATGAAATATATATTTTTATATTTTTTTTTCTTGAACAGAGACATTTTATACAAATTAAATATAACTATTATAATAAATATTATAATTATCTTATATATTTATATTTATATTTATATAATTAATTAATTAGCTAGGGTGAAATGTGAATGTATTATTTATATGAAATTTATTATTTATATCTTAGTAAAAAAATAAAAAGTTATGATATTATATATATTAAATATAAATTTGTGTTTATTATTTGTTTTTATTAGATTATTATGTTAAGGAAATTTTAAAAAATAAATACAAATAAATTTCTATTTAAGAATTTATTCCAAACATAATTTTGTGAAATTAAATTGAATTCCTTAATTTGATATCACAATTCATTTGAGGGTGTATTCCTTAAGTTTAATTGAGTTTTAATTAATTTAATCAAATTTAAATATGGATTCCACATATTTGCATTTTTTTTAATAAGACCCTAATACTAATTTCATTTGAGGGTATGAAAGTTCTATAAATTTTATGCAGGACATATTTATCAAAAACATCAAAATGAACACACAAATTAAAACATTGAATCAAACCAAGTATATATGTATATATATATCAATCTAAACAGAACTAAGAAATCCTACCTTATCCTTTTAGAGCATAAACAATATTAATGAAATTTTAAATTTTAATTAATTAATTATGGTGCAATATGAATGATTTATTTATATTAGTATTTTTATTAAATTATTATACCAAGATTATTTTAGAAAATAATGACAAATGAATTTTAATTTAAAAATTATTTCAAATATAATTTTATAAAATTCAATTGAATTCTTTATTTTAAATTGCATTATACCAAACATGATAAATTCATTTATAAATAAATTTCACTTGAAATTTATTTATAAATAAATTTTATAATCATAATCTATTTATTCGAAATAGTACCTTAAAGACCGAAAAATATCATTAACAGCAAAAAAAAAATGAAAAAAAGAAATATGAAGAAAAAGGAAACACAAAAAAAAAATACAAAAAGATAGTAAACTAAAAAAAACACTAAAAAAAGAAAACATTGAAATATTAACAAATATAATGCCCTAACAATGAAAAAAACACAATAGTAAAACAATGCGGTAAATGACAATAATTTAAATTTTAAAATTAAATTGATATTTTTAAAAAATAATTTTTAAAAATTAATAATTAATATAATATCCCTAATTTTTTTTTATACTAAACAACATGTGTCAACAGCCCGTTGCTCAGGCTAATTTTAATCACGTTGTATTGAACTCTTAAAAAAAAAAGTTCTTTTAGTGAAGATTTATTTTGTTCATATAAATTTAAATATTTAATTTATTATTTAAAGGATACGAGTCATTTCTATTGAGATCGATGCAATTCATAATTTGATTTTATTTATTTATTTATTGGTAATTGTAAATTAGAAAAAAAAAAAGCCCAATACTCATGGGTGTGGAACTACCTACCTAATGGCCCTTGTTAAAAAAATCATTTATTTAGTGAAAAAAAATATTGGTGAAATTTGAAATATTATATCATATTTTGTTTATTTGTTGGTGAGTGTCAGTAAACAAAACCCTACATGCTTAGGTGGGGGACTAGCTATCGTTACCCCTGTTTAAAAAAAAAATGTATTTAGTGAAAAAAAATCATTGTTGAAACTAGAAAAATAATTTCATTTCACCCTTTTGTTTTTAAAAATTATATTTCACCTTATAAATTTCAAATTTTTCTTGACAGGTTTATAAATTTCAACTTTTAGTTCCACCTCTTCATTTCCTTGAATAAAATAATAAAAGTACATGCTGCTTTTTCACTTTCTTATAATTATATATTACCTTTATTTCATATTATTTATCACATTTAAAAAAATTATTTATTATAAAATACTTATCGCATTTATAGTTTTAAAAAATAATAAATATTTTTATGTTTAGTTTTTACATATGATTAATAATTATTATTTTATTTTAATAATTTTTTGAAAAGTGACTATTAAATTAAGAGTAATATAATCAATTTACGGCTAATTGTTAAAAATACTCCAAATTTTATCGATAATTTTCATTGTACTTTACATCCAACTTTCTTTTTCTAGTACCTTGAACTTTTATATATTTATAATGGCACTCTAATTTTAAATTGTATCCGATTTAATGAATAAAATATTATTTTTATGACCAAATTTAACATTTTCCTTCAAATTAGACTAAAACTGAATATTTATGTTTAATTTTATAAATATTAAAATAAAAATAATCTATTCATCTTAAAAATAAAATATTTTATTTATTTATATAATATTAACAACAAGTCATGATTCTTAAAAAATTGAAATGACACAATAATGAATAAAATCTATTTTTATAGGAGATTTAAACTAAATATAAACAAAATTCAATGCTTAAAAAATGGCAAAATGAAAATTTAAACTAATATTTTACGCTTATAACTAACTAAAATTTATTATTCTACTTATCTTTTTTATGAACTTAAATTTCTAATCGATATAATTAATTAGAATATTATTAAATAGTGAATTTTTAGTTAACTTGACCATGAGAGAGATATAAGTCTAAAAAAAATAATATTTTATTCATTAAATTGGATATAATTTGAAATTAGAGTGCTATTATAGCTGAAATTGAAATTCAGGGTACTAAAAGAAAAATGTTGGATTTAAAGTACAATTAAAACTATCATAAAATTTGGGATATTTTTAAATTTATAGAAAAAAAACCTTTTTTATCTCTTAGATTTAATCATAATGATCCTTCTTGTTTAGTAAATATATTAATATTAATTAGTACCTCAAGTTTAACAAACGGTTTTTTTTTTTTTTTTTGGGCATAGAGTTCCAATAGGCAAAGATTCGGTGACGATCTCATACATTTTTGTATTTTACCTATTTACCAATTTAATGGATTGAATTATCAATTTAATTAATGCTAATTTACAAGTTCCCTAACTCGAGATATACTTGATAATAAAATTCGTATTGCATTATAATTGAAAAAAAAAATATTTTTAATGAATTATTATGTTCTATTTTACATAAATGAATTTAAAATTTAAAATGTATTATAAATATATTTTACTTAAATTTATTTATAGATGAATTTTTATGTTAACAATAAATTTAAAATTTAAAATTTATTTATTTTTATTTTTATTTTTTAAATACCTGGCATGTTAATTTTAGAAGATCAAGCTCAACTCAATTACAAAACTCTAACTCAAGTTTTATTTTTACATTCAAACTTGGGTTGAATGAATGTTTGAAAAACTTAAACTTGAGTCCATTAAGTTTGATTATCATTAAAAATAAATATTTTTATGAATATTAAAATAAAATTTGAACAAGACTAAATTTAAGTTCGAGTTACTAAAGCCTTGTTCAACAACATGAGGAGTGAAAGATATCGAGTTTGAGTTCTCTTGACTGTAAGTGTTTTCACCAATTTATTGAGTCTAGAAGAGGTTTATTTGTTGTTATGTAACTTCCAGTATTAATTTCGCGCATCATGCCTCTTAATGAATAAAAAAAATTTTTTGTAAATCAATACTCTAGATAATTAAGCATTCAAAATTTTAAAATTTATCTTTATTAAATTTATTTTTAAATAAAAATATATATAATAATAGGACACTTGAAATTTTTTATATTTTATTTATTAAATATTCAATTCTATTTAATTATAATTTAAAATAATTTATTTAGTAGGTAGATAAAAAAGGAAAATATATTATGTTTATAATTTTTTTTTTCTTTATGTTTATATGATTTAATTGGATATATTTTTTAAAAATAAAATTTTAAATATAATATGTATAATATTTTATTTAGGAGAGAGACAAAAAAGAAGGAGAAAGTATGTTATTTTTATTAATATTCTTTTCTATTTTGTAAGATTTGATCGGATAAACTTTCGAAAAAGATTAAATTTTTAAATAGAATTTATAAAATTAACCATGAGATAGTAAAAAGGTTGAAAATTTTAATTTAAAAATATATATAATATTTTATTAATATATTTATTTATATTATTAGGTAAGTTTTGAAAGAGTTTAATCCTTTATAATTATTTTTTATTTTTTTTGTTAAGAATAATTTATAATTATTATCATTTTAATTTAGTAGGAGATTTATATTTCTCTTAAAATAAATAGATGGTCTATTAATGATTAAGTATTTTTAATTTTCTTCATATTATTTTTTCTTATATCCTAAATTTGTTTGACTTTAAAAAAATTGTATTTAGAAAACTGCAAAAAAATTAGAACTATATATTTCTATTGGGTCATTTTTTGGGATTTTAAGATTTTTTATATATTCCTTTCTCTGATGTACTGGGTAAGTAATATTGTCATTATAGCCAAAATGATTTCCATTATCAATTTAGATTATCTTCTCATTTTTCTTGTACCTAGCAGTAAAAAATAATTTTTTATTATTTTTCATTACAGTTTTATATAGATACTGGTTTGGAGTTGAGGGCAAAGGGTTGAAAATTGAGTGATGACTTGATTTTTTTTTTGCACCTGTTAGGATTTTAAAAATCTATGTTTATAAATTAGAAACTAAAGGATTATGTATACGAATTGAATATAAAAATAGAATTAGGTACGTAAAAATTAGTATTGCATATAGTTTGTACGGTAAAATATAATATAAATTAATCACCTATATTTATTTTAATCTAACCAAAACTTATACATTAAAATTATATAGATAAAAAATAAGTATATAATGAGAATAGTCAATATGCAACACATGTCATATAAAAGACTAATTATTTATAAGACATTGAACTTTTCAATTTTTGCTCCCCTAAATTTAGTGAAATCATCTTTTTTTTTTCATAATGAATTTAAATAAAAATTTTAGGTGAAATTGCCAATGTCCTTTTTTATCAATTTACATTTATTGTCAATCAAATAGTTGTTTTATCAAACATTTTCCCTTTCAACCACCATATAAACAGCTAATGGCTAATCGCTAACATATACCAACTAACAGCTATTAAAATAATAAATAACTACTAAAACATCTAACAATTACTAAAACAACTAGTGGTCAAGCATGCTCTAAAAGCCAAATATTACATGGATTAACATTTTTTAATACGCTATTTTAATATCTAAAAACTAATTTAAACGTTATATTATCGAACATTAAAAAAAATATTTAGCATTTTGACTATTAAAAATCTAAAAACTATTTAAAAATTTATTCGTTTAGATTAACTTTTAAAGGTTATGATAGCATTTTGTGAAAAGTTAATTCATGTAATGTTTAATTTATAGCATTTTATAAAAAACTATTCAAACAGCTAACAGTTAAATATTATTAAAACAGCTATCAATTATCAAAACAATTAATTTTACCGACAGATCATTGCGCATAAATATCTTTAATTCCTTTATACCCTTAATTACGGTAAACTTTAATATTTTAAGCAAGTCGGATTTGCATATAAATTCTACAAATTTGTATTAAGTTTACTAATCTCAAAATTCATTTTAAAAATTGAAAGAAACATGGAAGTCTAATTTATATGCAACCAAAATTTGCTTAAACGTTGGTGTCAAGTGAAGACATATGAGGAGAATGATATTTTTCTTTCTGCGAGTAAATAACAAAAAGTAGGAGCAGCTTTCAGGGAGAAAAATGGTGGATTTTCCATTGAATATCAAAAGTTGCAAAGCAAATGGTTTCTAGGAAAAGAAGTATTTTGTTTGGCTACAATCTTCTTGTCTTTTACATAACTTGGCCTAATAATTTACTGTATATCTATAACTAGGTGCTCATAGCCTCACACCATATTATTAGCACATTATGTTGTGACCAAAAAAAAAAAAAACCAATGCTGAAATGTGGAATTTGATTGAGACACCATAAAGACATATATATACTAGATGTACCATAACTATTTTCACCAAGTCACTATTTTTTTTTTTTTTTGAAATACAGGGTATTTTGGCCAAATTATTTTTATTTTTATTATAATTTAGGGGGATTAGTTGTGTGCAAAAATCTTAAGTTACTTATATTTTAAAAGGGATGGAGGATTTGATTATCAAAATACTATCTCAGTTCCCTTAATCTTGATAATTTTTTGGACTTTTTTTAATATAACAATTTTACAAAATCAAAGTAGCATTATTTTAGGAAAAATAATAATAGAGTCCCTAAATTTTAGCTTAATTACCAATTGTGAACCTTAGATTTTAAAAGAGAACTTGGAGTCCATAAATTTGTAATTTCATCAACATATACATACCCAAATATCAACTTCTTTTTTTTACATCAAATGGATGTGAAATTTCAAAAATGCCCTCGCTTAAAAATCACTCTCGTTTTTTTTATCGTCGAAATCACTTCTCTTTTCTGATTTTCTCAAAATCTTATCTAATTATGCAACTCTCAGTCCTCTTTTTAGAAATTTATGTCTTTTTGAACCCAATAGATATGGGTCTTTTCAAATAAATGGAATTATAATTTTTTTTTATTTGATTTCAATTCAAATAAGAGTGAAAAATGATAAAAGAAAGAAAATATATTGTTTTCCTTTTATTTTGGCCATTTATTTTCTTTCCTTCTTAATCCAAACATAGGGAATAATTGATAAAAAAAGAAAGAAAGAAATGAAAAAAAATCTCAAGTAAATCTTGCACTTAGTTTATATATTTAAAAATTCAATAAAAAAATGAAGTTATAATTAATTTAATTTAAAAAAAAAAAAAAGGCAAAGTTTACTTTATTGACTACAAATGTGGGAGTAAAATAGTAGAGAGGGTGGAGTTACAAAAAGGAAAAGACAAAAAAAGAGTAAAGAAGTTATAAAAAGGAGAGCTTACATGATTGGATTGGATATCAAAGTTTGTGTGTGTTGGGAGCCGCAGCTTTTTGGTTGCTCCATTCAATCGTTCACTTTTAATGTATCTCACACTTTGTGCTAAAACTTTAGCCTCTACAAAAATTATCATTGCTTCTTTCAATAGATTTGAAAAAAACATACATCCATTTCGTAATTTAATAGATTTCAATAATTTTTTCTCAAAAAAATAAATAAATATTTTTTTAAACTATTAATATCCGAATCCTACTCGAACCCACATATCTAGTTTGAAATTTTGTTTCAGCTAATGCTTTTTATCTTTCTATAAGTGCATTTTAATAGAATCAAAGTTTAAAATTTTTTTTACATATTCAGTCTATATTATCAATTGAGTCATATCTCCTAAATGATATCGTGTTTTAGTATATTTTAGTTATGTCATAATTTTATTTTGTTTTATTGTATTGTATTATTACTTTAACAAATTATTTAAAAAATGTTAAGAACATAAGTATAAATGTTCAAATCCTTCATCTAATTAATCCATGAAAACAACTAAAAGTGGAAAACATTCTTTTTTTTTTTTTTCTCGCTAAGATAATTTTTAATTATAAATTTTGAATTACACACTACAAATGGCCTATACTTAATAAAAAGAAAGAAAGAAATACCGCCGATCCAAGACGGGAAAAAAAATGGAAAAGAAAGAAAAGAGGCCCACAGAAACCAAAGAAAAGGAGGTAGTAGGCAGCCACGTAACCCTATAATGGGTTCTCCAAAAAGCAAATCGTCTGTTCCTTTAATTGTTATGGATCGTTTCTTTTTTCTATTTGTGTGTGTACGATTTTGGCAACAAGCGCAAAACCCGCTCTACTCTCTGATCTCATGCACATGATCTGATCTGACTTTTGGTTTTCGTGATTGTGCGTGTTTAGTACTCCTTCGCATTCATTCTTTTACACGTGTACGGTGATGGGACCCTCTCTTTCATCTGACATCCCATCATGTGTTTTATGAAATCTAGATTTTCAGCCACCTTTCCATCCAGTGGTTGCAATGACATTGCATGACAGGAGCCAAGCACGGGGTAAGGGATAGTCACCGGTTTGGTTAGGATCAGAATCAGATACAAATTGAATTGAGGAAAAGCCAAATCGAAGTTTTTGTTCGAAACAGAACTAGACCTCTTTACCAAAGGGAAAGGGATGCCATGGTTCAGGTAGGACAGGAACTAAATTGGTCTGAAATCAAATCATAGCAGAATCCGTTATTTAAGGAATCAAAATAAGACTGAAAGAATTAATTTCAAATATTTTGGTTTTGATTTCTGATTTAAGGAACTGTTAACAGTATCAAAAGTCTAGATGGACCAAGTCATAATCAAATGGTGGCGCTTGGACTAGTGCCGTTGAGTTTGAAAGAGTTGCAGACTAACTAATAAATATACCTTTTAGCCGAATCATCAAGACTCAATTCAATTCTAAGTTCTATGCTCCATCTTCTTCTCTCCTCCAGTTAAGATTGATGTTCTAAGTTAAAATTTAAATTTGAATCTCATAACCTCAACTGTATGGTTTATAATTTGAGCCCTTCATAGGTTTCACCCATTATAACAATTACTATCTCTTTTTAATGTTTAAAATAAGGTGCAGCAGAGTGGAATGGCCCTTAATTTATAATAATAAGGTGATTCACTTTTCACTTGTGAATTTGGACTTGATTTTTGCACTTTAGTTTCATATTTTCATATATATGTAATGTGGGAAACAGAAGAGAATCCAATTACTTTTGCTTCCCACAAGACAAGAGTATATAAATGGGCAAAGGTGCATTGCCTTTACTCCTTTAGGGCTTCATGTGGTCCCACCTACACACAATTAAAAAATAAATAAATTGAATGTGGGTCCTCCTGATTCGGTGATTGGTGGAGGCATGTGATGTGGGACCCAATTATTTTGTATGTAATAGAAGAAATAAGTCATTTTCCAAGCCCTCACTGTCAGATGGAAATTTGCAGGAAAGATGGGAAAGGAATATGCATTGTTTTGCTCCCAATTTCCAATTTCTTGTTTGATTGGTGACAGCTCATTTTCCCTTCCACAACTTCTTCTGGACAATCAAAACTACAGCTGATCCATACAAACCCATTCCAATTCTTACCGTTTTAACAAAAACTCTGTTTCAATCTAATATGTTTCAGGTTCATGTGTTTTTGTTTTGTTGCATTTTCTCTCATTTTTATAGATTATTCCCTGTTATTAATAAATATATTGATGATTTTTTTACTTTTCTGGCAATTCAGAGTATGAGATAGGCTGTTGTTTACTTATAATCTGATACTTTTAAATTTTCAAGTTCAAGTAATTTTCTTTATCGATGAAAAAGCCTAATAGTGTTTTTTTCTCCATCAGTGTTTCTTATTCTACACTTTTCTGTAGCATTAGATGTGACAAATTTCTAAAAGGACAAAATTATAAAAATTTCTTTTGTGGTTTGATTTAAACATTATTAATCTCTTCTTCTAATATTATTTTCAAATAAAAAATTTTAATTTTCTATATTTATATTCTTTATTACGATGTACTTATTTATATTTTTTATTAATGAATTGCCATTTTTTAAAAAAGAAATATTTATAGTAAATCATAATTTGCATTTCATAGACTTCGATTTGAAATCGCTTAACCTTTACTAGAATGGTTGTATTATAGTTTTTGAACCGAATCAAAATACTTGACAATTAAAAATTTGAGATTTGAATTTTAAAAATATTTATAATTTTTTTAATATAGTAAGTAGAAGTAACTATTTAAAAAAAAAAAAAAGAATCTCCCTTCGATATATTATATATTTTTTTTAAATAAAGCGTTTAGCTAATTAAACAATATTGTCAATTCCCACTTAGTCTATCCAATGAACTAAATGGTACTTTTAAGGCATCGATATGATATAGACACCTGTGGTTTTCCATACAAGTAATTACACGAAAGCAAACTTTTTTTTATTATATATATATATATATAAATTGGAATCTATTTGTTGCCTTTTGTTCTCACTTCAGGTGCTTGGCGTTAGCTTATATTTTAATACAACTTCCTACCTCCACTGCTCAAGTTAATCAATTATATTTAATTAATTTATAATTATCATTAGTTCTTAATCACTTTTTAATTGTTTATTTGGTATTTCAAAGCAGCTAACACATAGGGTGGCATGCTCCACTTTCTTCACGCAAACAATACTACGTTTGGGCTTCATTTGCTTTGGTCTTTATCTTTTGGTTTTCTTTTAATTTTCTTTATCTTTTCATTTTTTTAAAAAGAAAAGCAATTATATTGATTAATTATCAACTAATAATGGATTAAAGTGCATGGATCCTTTACGTTGTTAAATTAATTAGAGAATATGCATGTCATTATGTGATTAATAGCAGCATGCTTGTCTAGTAAATATCTTTATTTATAATTTTAGAGATACTTTCATAATATTTTAAAATATAAAATTTAATTAAAAATATTTTTAATTTTATATTTATTAATTTTGTTGAAAATTATTTAAATTAAAAAATATTTATTTTAAATTTAGAAAATTAGACTAAATATATAAAAATTAATGTCTATAATAAAATCGAAAGAAAATAAATTATATGTTTAAAATTATCAATTTTAATTTATTTTTGAATTAATAATTTTAGACGATATTAAAAATAATAAATTAATTAAAATAAATGACAATAGAAGTTCAATTATAAATGTATATATATCATTCTTAACGATAATTTTATATAAATTATTTTTTCTTATGATTTTAATTGAGAAAAATAGCTTACAACATGAATAATAATTATAATTATTTACTAATATATATTAATTATGATAACTGGAGGGCAATTAAAACCAATATTATATAATTTAATTGAGAAACATAACTGATAATATTATAATAATTATAATTATTTACTAATAGGTATTCATTATGATAACTGAATGATAATTAATATTAATATTTTATATAACAATATAACTAATAATTAAATTATATGTGACACTATCAAAATTCAAGAATTTTATGTGATATTATAATTTCATGCGTTATCACAAAAAATTTTATGTATCAAAAGCAAAGAAGAACATTCATTTATGAAGCGCGACGTCTATAATACTTGCTTTATGTATACATATATCTTGATTTGAGTTACCCAACGTCCTCTCTACTTAATTACGCTTCAAGCTAATTTTTTTTTTCTTTTAAAGTAATAAATAATAATAATAGTAATAATATCCACTATGAAATTGAAGTGGACCAACATGGAACACACAAGCATATCATAGTTTAGTTTTAGCTAGCAATTAGCAACCAAACCACAGTAGCTTAGGTGTAACTCTTCCTAAGAATAAAATTTAAAAATAAAAATATTTATAATGCAAATGATCTTATGAAAATGATCTTATACTATTTTTTTTAAAAAAAAAAAAAAAAAGCAGAAACCAAAGAATTTGATATGGTGATTATAGTTTTATGTTAAAGAATCATAAGATATGCTCTAAGCTATAAACTCTAAGTACCCCGGCTGTAGCTTTTTGAGACATGTCAAATGCTATAATGGTTAATTATATATATTTTATATTAAATATATTATTATATTCAAATGCGAAATTAGGGGTCCCTTATTTTAATTTTATTTTCGAATTTACCTTATAAAATATTATTTTTTTTTATCTATAAACTGGGAATTTACATTGCCCTATAAAGTTTGAAATTCTATTTGACCCCGTTTAACTATTTTTTTGTGGTTGGGCCGCTGATTATATTGTATGCATATAAACATATGTGGCATCCACGTACCCTACCCTTGTAGATCAAATTGATTGTTGTTTGCACTCTTCCATTTCCTAATAATATACGATAATATATAGCTTTAATTAATTATTTAGTATTATAAATAATATACATATAAAAAACTTAATTAGTATAGTTTATAGATTACAGTATTAAGTGTCCATTTAAAGAATCACAGAGAGCAACGATGGCGACCCTATATACAATCATTTAGGGTTTTAAATTATTATTATTATTCTTGAAATCATCAAAATCAAAATGTTTAGGTTAATTGGTCTACGACTATTCAATCGGAGTAGTTGATTGGGCAGAGAACCAAACAATGAATTTCTAATTAACGTATCAACTGTGAATCCAGAAATTACTATTTATATAACCGATTTGAATTTTAAATAGATAATACGTTAAATTTTACGGATTAAATATTAAACGAGCATATAAATTGATAATTATTTTTGTGAATGGTAGAATTATGCATTTTTTTATTATCTGAAATTATTGATTAAATAGAATTCATGATAATTTTGGAGGCATAGAAAGGAAGAACAAACAAGGCAAGTGACAGAGATAGTAAGGGCGATAAAGATGATGGAAAGGAAAAGTTCGAATGAGACGGCGCCGTTCAAAACAAAACTGTGAGAGTGAGTGACACTGTTGTTTTTGTATGCTGGAGCCGTAGTAGATTAGAAAGAGGACGGCCGGTCATCTTTGACCACATGGTTTTTTTTTTTTTTTTCTTGTGGGGACCATAAGGTGATGACTTGGTCGACATGTGGACAACTACTGAATATTTTATATTCAATAAATGGAAAAATTATATAATAAAGCGGTAATTCTACTTGTATTGAATTTTTTTTTTTTTTTTTAAAAAAAACTGTATTTATATAATTATTTTGTAAGATGCTCATTACAATCGGTTAGCTACTATTAATCTGTCATTAATCTATTTGTCTCTCCCCCGTTGTTGGCGCAACATACTCACCATTGCAATTCTATGACTATCAAATATAAACATTACCGTTTCAACCTATAATAACTCTCACTTAACATGCAAAACTATGAGTGAAATTTTGGAATTGTCATTGAAAAGATTTATTAGAAAATCAAAGGAGCTAATTATATATATATATATATACTAAATGGACTTTTGTTGAAAAATGTTTTTGACATTAAATATATGAAATTCAGAGTAAATATTTTTAATACAAAGGAGATATTTAAATATTTATATACTGCCATTTAAATATATATAAATATATATATATATATATAGTTGATATCAAATAAATTATTAATATAAGGGAAGATGAAACCTTCACCGGAACATCCTGCGTAAATTTTCAACAAAACTTGACAAAATATACATATATAAATATGATTATTTCCCATGGAATGGACCACATGATAGGTCAGCTTGTGTGCCACTTCTTCGATTATATATATATATATATATATATATATACTACTTGAAATTGGAAAATCATAAATATTTTTAAGAGAAACTCTCATATATATCTAAACCTATTTAATGACATGACTTTCAAGAATTGACTTGTAAAATTATTTTTAGATGAAATACAAATTTAACTAATTTTAAAATGGCCTTCTTGTCTAGTAAGCCTGACTACAATAGAATTAACCTTTTTTTTATTACTACAATAGTACATTGTTATTTTATAACCTTATTTATATAGGAAATATGAAAGTTCAAATCCAATTTGATTTTGAAATATCTCATTTCTCTTTAACAAAAAAAAAAAAAAAAAAAACAAAATCAATTTCTATGAAAAGTGAGAAGCTCAATCAAAATTTATCTAATTGTTTTCATTTATTCGTTGGTAGAATTACAAGATTTTTGTAAAATAGAGAGATTAAAATGCAAATTCTAAACACAAAGCAGAATACAAATATAATATTTTTGCCTTTTAAAACATTAGAGGGAAAAATAATTTACTAAAAAGGATTTTTATTTTCGGAACCCAAGCTTTCTTTGCAAAACTTTGTCAGTGGAATTTCCAAAACCAAATTTCATTCCATTTTCAGTTAAAAAGCCCGTTAGCCATTTTTCTCTTTCCCTCACTTTTGCTTCGTTCGGGCGCCAACGTCATTCAGCCTTTCTGTGGAGACTTCTAACAACTCCCCGCTTGTAATAGGAAAAATGATGGCTGTGACTATAAAATATTAGCTGGAAGAGAGAGAATCTGAGTTTAATCTTCAAATTTCAAAATATGTTCCATCTTCTTTTCATTTTAGATTTTGCTTTTGCTTTTGCTTGATTACACTTGTTTATCTTAACTATTGATAAAAAATATACAATTTAGGTTTGCATTATATTTTAGCTTTTGTATTTTATAATAAAATAAGTAGTCATTTTCCACAGGTGAAATAGCATTTTATTCCTCTCTTATGTTTTTATAATATAAAAAATTATATCTCTTCAAAAAAAAAAATAATTACAACGGGTGAATAGAGATTTGTAATTTACATATCTATGATGCCATCCGCCTTGAAACAAAGTCAAATTTAATTTATTTTAGCGAATGATTTGTACAATACGAGAATTTGATTCATAAAAAGCAGTTACGACGAGGAATAGTTATATACTCCCAAATAATATATTAATGGGGAGGGGAAGATTTTTTCAATTTTTGTATATAAAAAATAAAATAAAATATGAGAATAGGGAGGGCTCTCCCTATCAACATTTATAAAAATATTAGTTTGGTATGTGTCTTATTGTGTATGGTGGGGACATGACATTGAAAAGTTATAAACCCAAAAAAATATAGTAATGAAAAGCACATTTTGAAATTTTGGATCCATTGCGAAAGATTAGGGAAAGGAACACTTAGGTCTCTATCATTATCGTCACCATAACTTTTAGCCAAATTGTTTAATTGGACTCGGCTAATTCAATGCCGGCTTAAGCTGCCTTTCTTTCTTTTTTTTTTTTTAATTTATATGGACTGAAATACTATTAAAGGGATAGCCATTTCCTTTAACTCATCAAATTGATAAAAATAACTGTAGTCCTTAAGATGACTGGAGTGAGAAGACCAATCAGATCATCATCCGATTGACTAAACTGCCCTTTTTATCATTTAAATTTCATTAATAATTATTTTTATCATCATAAAATATTTAGTGAATAGAATGTACCTGGTTTTGACCAAGTTGCTAATTATAATGCTCTATTAACTTAATTATTGTATATTATTTCATAGTGTGTGACTTACAATTCTTCTTTTTAATTAAGTTGGCCAATCTAACGGCTGGCAAGTTACAAGAAAAAACACGAATCGATGAAATTAATTGAACGATTTGTACTTATATCCCACGGTACTTATCAATTGGATAGTTAGGTGTAAAAATGATCACATTATATGCTATTTTGAGCAAGACAATGTTGCTATAAAAAGCTCAATCTATCATTCGAAATCAGAAATTGTGCATGATTAGCATAATTATTATTTGGACTAATTAAGCATTCCCAGTTAATTTATCAATATATATATATATATATGTATGTATAGCTACCTTGTCATATTTCCAATTTAAAGTCTATCTTATTTTGGGATTTGTTGATTTTCTGTTTTTTTTTTTTTTTTTTCAACTATTAAACTCAATTATCAGAGACTAACTAATCTGGTTTGAGGGTTAATCACAGTTAAAATTTCTCGCTTCTCTTTGTAGGTGTGTTTAGTGGGTATGTAAACACTGAACAGGAAAAATTATATAGTGAAACCGTGATACAATGTCAATCAAATAAGTTAAATGGTAATATATTATAAATAAAACACCCGTTATACAGTATTATGATTTCATTATAAAATTCCTGACAGACTCTCAAAATATATAAATTTATAAATTATTATTTTTGACAATAAAATTTTCTTGTCTTTGGTGTTGAGATATATTTAAGCTTATAATTAAATTGAAAAAAAGCAAACACTCCAATGTCTTTTGGTTGTACATTTTTGCATGACCATGTTGATGTTGCTTAGCCACCAAACTTGGCATGTGCAGCGATTCCAACATGTCCTTCAATACTCTTGACATTGGTTTATATAACTTAATCTTGTTTAGAATCAAATTAATATAATATGTATTAGTTAAAACCTAGAAATTAAAAATTAGAGAGGCATCATACAAGTAAATGTAGACTTCTTTGTAATTAGGTGCATAAAATACCTTAATAAAATCTAATTGAGGATCCCTAAATCTTATGTTTTGTCTTAAACATGAAATTAAATAACATAGGGAGTATAAAAATATATTTAACTATCAATATTCTCAAAATCATACATCTCAGTGCCTCATAACAGCCGATCCAAGGATTATTCTCTTCAATTTCTATTTTTAATTAAGCCTAATGTACATGTGATGTCCAAAGTTTTATTATTATTATAATAGGATGCTCTTTTCACTAAAATAAACAGCTCTTTTCTAATACATATTGCAATGCAATAGTTAAATATATTTTTATCCAGAACATCGAAGTGTAGTCTAATGGTAAATATATATACAATCTGATAATAAATTTATGTTCGAATTTCTTTCTCTAAATACTTAAAAATATAAATTCTTGCCCAACTACATATTCCACAATATAAGAGGCGATAGGGCAAATCAGATTCTATTAAAAGATAAAAAAAGAAATATTATTCACGAGAAAGGTCAATTTTATTTTTATAAAAATTCATATCCATCCGGTATTCAATAAATTTCACCCATTGCATTTGAGGAGAGTTTGAATGGATATCCAACAAGCTCCATGTATAAATTCACCTCCATGCTTTTCGCCAACGTGACGCCCATAATTTTTAATTTGACTTGCAGAGTTAGACTTTAAAATTTGGAAGGCCAAATATAATTTTCAAAAGTTAGAGGCCAAAATGAAAAAAAAAATTTGTTTTGAATTATAAAGCAAAATTAGAAAAAATTATGGAGTTTGGGGGCCAGGCTCCCACTCCCCCTCCCATTGTCCCTTTCTGTTAGATACCTTACATCATCCATTAATACAAAAATTCGTAAAATTAGATTAATTAAATACTTATTAAATAGTTAAAAAATATAAAAATTTATTATTTTAAAAATTATATTAATCATATATCAAATCAATACTTTACGTATAAAAACTAAAGTTCTTAAAAATTGTTATTACTAATGTGAAAATATATGAAATTATTATAAAAAATAAATTAGGGAGCAATTTTAAAGTTTAGAGTATCACAATACTTTTTTAATCAAAGTCAAGGGTTAGATTACGTGCATGATGAGTAAAATGGCTATCTTCAATAAACATGATTAGAATATGAAAATAAGTTTTTCTTTTTTTCTTTTTTTTATATCTTAAAATTAAAAAAAAATACGTTAATTGTCTAGGCCCCAACTCTATCAATATCTATATACATTTCAATAAATTTAATTATTAAAAAAGATATATCAATATTAATATTATTTTTTGTTTTATATATATATATATTCATGGTGTAAGTGCAAAACTACATGCGTGCGCCTTGTTTTTGGCCCATGGTTTCTTAATATGGGAAGCTCAATAGTTAAATATTGATTAAAATTACACAAATTGGGGAAGCCTTACGTGAAAGTAACATCATATATTTTAAAGCCTTGAAAGGTACACCAAAAAAACCAAAATATAAATAACTAAACCAAAGGACTCATCTACGTACACCATTTGAAACGGATCAGAAGTCTGTATTTTTAATTATTTTTAATTTTATTTTTCTGATTTGTATATAATTTTATGAGGATTCAATTTATGTAATTATATATACGTGACTTTCCATTAATGATAAATACGCTCTCATATTTTGCTATTTATTTTTTTCTCTTCCTTTTCTTTAATTTTATATTATTTTATAATACAAAATGAAATTTTCTAATTTTAGGTATAATTTGGAAAGGGAGATGTACTGGCTCTATGAATTTAGATTTTGAAATTATGAATTGTCACTTTCTCAAAAATTTTCAATCCAATTTACCTTTATCATAACTTCTACAATAGAGAGAGGGGACCACCCTTAATGAATCCTTCCTTCTATCTCTGATTTTAATTTTTATTCACTTATAAGTTCATATGTGATGAATTTTAACAATTGAATGATTTAGCTCATTTAAAAAAATTAACTTACAATTAAATTTGTTTTCATATTGTACTAAACTCATTTGCATAATGAAAATTACTAATTAGATGAATCATTTTTTATAAAAAAAATAGTTGAATATATAAATTGACCCGTAAAAAAAAATTTTTTTGTCACCTCAATTTTCAAAATGACCTTTTGACTTTCTAAATTTATCTTTTTATAATTTATACACACCTGACTAGAGCTTGAGTGCATAACACATCCGCTAATGTGGAAAAATATAATTTTTTTGCTAATGCATAAAAAAAAATTTGGGGAGTCAATAAGTCATTTTAAAAGTTTAGGTGGTTAAAAGATTTTTTTGTATTTGGTTTATGATGAGGCTGTCAATCATGCAATTCTGGCAAATCTAACTCGCTAATTTGCCGAGTATATATTACGTTTCAATTTTTTATATGGCTAGACATACATAAAATTATAAATAAAAAAAAACTAATTTAGAAGGCTAAAATATTATTTTTAAAATTGAGATGGCAAAAAAATATTTTTGCACAAACAGATGAGCTAATTTATATATCGGGCCCAAAAAAAATGTCTATCTATAGATATTGTCTAGTCTAGTAAAGAATTCTATGGTGAATATTCTCAACAGAAGTGGTTACTTTAAAAGTTGAGTTTGATCTAACAGTGAAACAGTAACTCTATGTGAAGTGTAATTACGTAACGTCCATCCGGTGTGACTTTGAAAGATGGACTCGAAATTTAGGATTCCCGGGGCCCACAGATAAGACACGTAATGGTGAGCCAAATGGGCCCTATCGCCCAAACAATCCGGACATGGGCCCATTGAAAGCAATTGTTTGACAACCCAAAACTTAGTATGGTCCCACTAGACACTGACGTGTCCACATCTGAAGCTTCAGCTTCAGCTTCAACTTCAACGTCGCGTAAGCCACGTAATGTAATGACAACAATTTTATCAAAAACTTGAAATTTGAAAAAATTTACTAGTTTAAAATGAAAAATAAAAATTTTCAATATTTTTGTAAGTAATTCTTTTAAAAAAATTTTACCCCTGGCCCCCTCCCACCCTCATTGCCATTAAATAATATAAACACAGAGATAAAATTAAAATATTAAATGTTAAATGAAAAATTATTACCAAACAAAATAGTATATTTATTGAAAGAAAAAAAAATAAAAAATCTTATTGGCATTGAGATGTGGGACCCTTGCCTAAGTATGAATTCCTCAACTGTAATTAGCTTAATCCAAGAACAAATTTATAGTGATTAATATAAATGTTTAATTATCTTAGGCATAATTTTTGCTAAAGCCAAATTGGAGAACTTTGAATGAGTTGGAAAAAGGATAATGGGAGGTGGAAGAAATGAAGAGTCTGTTTTGCATAAGAAGAAGCGCATATCATATCACAAAAATGTATATGATCTAAAAACGATCTCGTTTTAGATCAGTAATGCAGACTATGAGACAACATAAGCATATGCACATCCCAAATACCTAATAAGTAGTAATAGCTATGCAATTTATGACCCACTAAATTCCAAATAAAATGTTGAATTTTCTTTTTTTTAATAAATAATTATCTATTTTATCATAATCTGATAATTTTCAATAACAATCACAATTAGAATTTAAATTAAGGGATCTTTAATATTAGAATTTTCTGAAATTAAGGGATCTATAATTTGAATAAATGAAAATTTATTTTAAAAAGTAAATAAACTGTGTTATTAAGGCTCGGATTTAATTTTTTTTTTTTTTTTAAAGAGGGAAAGGAAGAGTGGGGCCCAATAAGTTCACGTGGTTGGTGAAAGGAAGACCCCACCACCACACGTATCAAGTCACGTCAAATGAAAAGACAACAGGGGAGGAGGAGAGAGGAGTTGGCTTTTGGGTCCGTCCAATAGCTTCTTCATCTTCATGCTTTTGCAATTGCTTTCTGTTTCTGTTTCAGTGTCTCGTCTGGACTCGGAAACTCGTTTTCCATCTGACATCTTCATTTTATAATATTCTATTATTATCTATTCAAAGCGAGTTGGAGTAAAATACACTTCATCCCCTTAGGCTATATCATACTACAATAATATGTTTTTTTTTTTATATGGTAAAATTCAATAATCAGTTTAAGTAAATATAATAATTTTTTGAAAATAGAAAAATGAAAAATTTAAAAACTCAAATATATTATTTTACGATATGAATTTAGAATATCAGTTGTCCGCAATAAGGTTGGGTGAAAGATTATTATGCTTTTACTATATGAAGGATTTGCACATCTGGTACTGCAAAATGAAAATTGAAGTGTTTGTACAGTTTTTGAGGGAGTATGAGTCACAAGAGCAGTTTGTAAGTTGTCAGAAAGTGGGACCTGTATTATGTAACAGTCAGTGGTCAACAAAGACTGTGGCAGTTCCCCAGTGGCCATTGCCCACTAAAATCCTACTACCTTACCTCACACGAACAGATGGAGTAAGTGTAGCCATAAATAACTGGACTTCCCTGTTCAACCCGGAATTTGGTTCCTGTTGGTGTTTTTTATAAATGTATTTATTGATAATTAAATTTAAAAATTTTTGACTAAACACATAACTAAAAATATTTGTTTCATAAGTATTTAAATTTGTAATTAATTATGCATAAAAAATGAAATGAAATAGTAATACTTCAATGGTGTTGCTTTAATATGAGAAAATTAAATATTTTATTATTGAAAAGATAATAATTTGAAAACAAATTATTTTAGTAAACTAGACAAAAAGGAAGGGAGGGTAATTCTTTGTAGGTGAACACAGATCCCTAAAAGCATCTCTGCAACCCCTAGATTTCTGTGCCCATTGTTTGGGCTATGGGGTTCAACAAATTGTTTGGTTCTGGCCCCCGTCTTCTTCTTCAACCCCAATTGGCTTCAGCCGATTAGCCAAAAGAATATCTCTTTCTTTTGAAAAGCCCAATACTCCTCCTTTCGGTGCTGGGGTACATTTATGTAACTTCAAGGTAAAATTTTTTTATTCACATAAATTAAAGGAGGTAGGTAAGAAAAGCATTAAAATGTGCATGTAGATAGAGAAGGAAGCAGTTAAACGAGGTACGAATTAGAACCACAAAGCTGAGGGTGGACCAGCTAGAGAGAGCCTGGACAGGAGAGGAGAGTACTCGAACGCGAGTCTGTACCCCTATTCGAAACATATCAAATTTCTTGCACTGGGAGAAGATTGAAACTCTATTCCTATTTCAAGCCAAATCAGAAAATTTATTTTTCTATTATTATTAATCAGAAAAAAAATAAAATGGGGTATTTTTGCAACACAAGTTGCAAATTCAAACGTAATATCCATACAGCAAGCTTAATGAAATGTCGGTTGGGGTTGGGACTGGCCTACCTCTTAAGATAAGTTAGCAGTAACTATACAAGAGGGACCAGAAAAGTTTGTCTATTTCTTGAGGTCACTAGGGATTGCCACTTCTTCTTGCTTGCTTTATTAATCGTCTGATATATATTTGAAAATTTTAATTTCATATGAATCTGATCGGATACGATAAAAATTTCATCCAATTATATTTTTTTATTCTAATTATTTTATAAATTAATTTTATTCAATTTATATATTTTATATGTTAATCAAAGTTAATGTTTTCCATGAATAATATTCATCATTTATACCTTCGGTTTCAGAGTTAGTGAAAAGTATATAAAAAAAATAATATATAGTGTAAAATTATTATTTTTGCTTTGTAATTTCATAGTATTTATAATGAAATAACATTAAATTTAATATAAAATTAATTTTGAACATATAAATTGACTCCTAATGAGTATTGTGAAGATAAAATACCATAATTATTATATAAGAAAATAATTAAAATTTATAATTATAATTAGTTGATTGGCTCACAAATAAATTTGAAACGTGTTCGGTAATAATTTTTTAAGTAATTTTGAGCATTTTAATATTATTTTCTATATTGTTTGATAATATAAAGTTTTAATCAAAATAGGTTAAAAGATAACATTTTACAAAAAATTTACTCATAATTTTTTAGTGTTTTATAAAAAACTATTAAACGCTAATAAAATAATTAATATTTATCAAAATAATTAATTTTGCCAAATAGATTTTAATTTGAACTCTTCGAAAATAAATATAATTTTTTTATTATATCATTTTATTACTATTCATTTTTTTAGCATTTTATAAAAATTATTAAACGCTGATAAAATAATTAATAATTAATTTTACTAAATAAAGTTTAATTTAGACTCTTCGAAAATAAATATAAATTTTTTTATTATATCATTTTATTACTATTCACAGAATATACACCATATTTAATTTTATTTTGTGGAAACCCAAATATGTATATACAAAGTCCAATTTATAGCCAATTTAATTGCATAAGGATAAGAATGATAGCAGTAATAAGTAAATAGTTGGTAGCTGTCATCTATAGAGCCACTGCTAGCCAGCACTGGTGATTTGTTCGGTGTTGAATTTTGCATTATGGTTGACAAATGCATCTTTGATCATTATGTGCAACCCGTGCCCAAGAAATAGTTAAATCTGATGTAATAATAGATTCAGGTTGAATCCATTTTATTAATATTTAAAAACATTATTTATATTTTATATAATTAAATATATTAAAATTTATAAATCATATTTAGTTTGATCGGTCTTTTCACTAAAATAGGAAATGAAAATCTCAAATTTAAATTCTCTCAGATTTAATTCAGCCCCAAAACTATGTTGAAATTTATATTTGTAAATTGTAATTTTAATCTGATAAAAATAAAATAATTAATGATAAAAGAAAACATAGAGCACTGGCCTACTTGAAATTCATGAGGAAACAAATTAATAGTTTCAAAGCCCAAGAGAAGAGAATAGGCAATTCCAAAGCCCAGAAAAACCCAATAGGAATAAAATAAGAAATGAACCTAATACAAAATCTGATTGGGCCTAATACAAAAGCTCCAATACCAAGTGAAGCAAAAAAGTCGAACCACTGCCACATCCTGATAGCTCTCTCTATTCCGTCTATACATTCAAATCATTTAAAAGAAAGCTCAAATTTTACTAAAAATAAATAATATTTTTTCATATTTTAAATTATTTTTTATTAGTTAAAGTATTAAAAAATATTGTGTTAATTTTTTTAAATTGATCATTTGGTACAAAAAGTTAATATAATAATTATACAAAAGAATAATCTTTGGATAAATTATGTAATTCCTTTGATTATGTTTAGTTTTATGTAATTCAATGTGATTTAATCAAAGATGTAATATAGTGAAAATGCTATATAATGGAATGTAATTAAGATTATGTTTAGTAATGTAATTGAGAAAATTTATGAAAAAATCATTATATTTATTTTTAAATATGTAATATAATTAGCATACCATCGCCATTAATACAATATTATCAAAATCACCACTGCACTCCACTACTATCACCATATTATTATTAATAAAAAATATATTTGAATCAAAAGTTATTCATTATACGAAGCAATTAAAGACAACTAAAAATTAGACAAAATTGTAATGTAACAAAGTAAAAATTAAAGTCATTGAAAATTATTATTTTTTAACAATATAAAATGATGGTATTTTGATTTTTTTTTTTAATGATTTTTTCATTTTATTCTTCCTTTTCTTATAACAGTACAAAAATAAAAAATTAATAATGATGCAATGGTGGTGACGGTGTTGGCAATAGAGTGGTGGTAATAGTAGAATGGAGATGGTGGCAGCGATAATAGCGATAGTAGAATGGTAGTTGATAATATGTATGAGTTTGAAGAATGTAATAGGCTTTACATAGATTTTTATATATAATAAATATTATATTAATTTAAATAATAAAGATTACATATATAATTTCAATTATATTACAAAGTTAAAAAAAAAATTTAATCAAATAATATAATTCTCATTTATTAATTACAACATATTAAATATACCTTTTAAGTTGGGAAAGTAAATGACATTATTTCTTTTTGAATAATGGATGGAGTTGTTCACATGTCTTATCCAAAGAATTTAGGAAGTTGTTTGCCCAATGCAAAGGAAAGGATTCATGGGATATGTCCTTATACTTGCTCTTGAAACTTGAAAGTGGGATATATTGGAATTTGCTAAATAAATTTTTTATGTTCTAATGTCAACATACTTCCCTCAAATTAGAAGCATATACCTTCCCCTCTTTTCATCTCAATATCCTATTATCATTATAAAGATGAGTTACACTCTTCAATATTTCATTTTTCATTTTTTTAGGAATTTTAAATTTGTTTTGAATTTTTATTTATTTTTTCTTGCTTTCATTGGATCATTTTAAGAAATATATATACACAATATCTTATTTCCAACAAAAAAAAAAATATTTTAATGAGTTTCAAATTTTAATCAACTCACCATCATATCTTCTACTATCTATTCTAACAATTTATAAAATCCACAGCCAGATTCACTTATTTTTATACTTAGTATGCACTCTAAAATTCTCTAAGCAACATCTTAGTGTAATTGACGCAAAGAAAGAGATATTGCAAATGGAATTCATTTTAAAGTTCAAAATTTTTAGTGCCTATATTCCAATGATAATTAGTTGTTGGTTACAATGAGGACAACTCTAGAAGAGTACTGTTCTTGGAGTTTTAATTTATTTATTTATATATAATATTTATTTTCATAAGAATAGTAATAATTATTTACTTATGTGATAACAATAATTATAGATATATAAAATTATAAAAATTATACCATCTATTTTCATCATTATTATTATTATTATTATTATGCAGCCCGCGCAACGTGGGAGGCTCACCTAATTAGATATGTTTGATAATCCAATACGTGATTCTATTCTATAATAAACAAGAGAGTGAATGACCAAAATAATACAGGAAAGAATGAGAGGAAGCGGTGAATCTCCGGCATTTCATCTGTTCCGGTGATGTCTGGTGGCGGTCGTGGGTAGAGGCAACAACCCCGCGTGTGTCTTCGATTATTACCAATAAAAAAACTACTAACCCAAATCATACGACAAACATATGTCCCATCGTTTTTCTCGAGTCCAAATAAATAAACATTTATTTATTAACGCACACCAAGATGCTCACCGTGTGCCTCCACACATTCTATTATTGCTATTCCATTCCACACTTTTATTTTCTTGTACGTAGATTCTGTCCACGTGCACCGCTCACGCACGCGTTCACCTGATAGCTTCTCGTTTCATACGAGTCTACTTAACTCGAGTGGGTCCCAATTCTTTTGTTTTTTACTTTCAATTTTCGCCGTCTATTTAGCTCATGGTCCACTGGGAAGCTAACCGTCCTGTCCGTGCATGCAAACAATACAAATATGAATAATCGTACACGTGTATCAATTTACCGGAGGAAAAAATAAATAAATAAAAAATTCCACCCCTTTGAAAATAAAACAATTTTTAATACTATTTTTTTTTATGTTATTTATCACTTTAAAATAATTAATCAATTTTAAGTAACCACAATTAATTTTTGGAATAGTACTGTTTGGTAATAAATTTGGAAATCCAAAAGTTTCGTTTAGCAATAATATTTAATGCATTTAAATATGGATGAATTTATCTTTATAGCCCTTAAATATGAAAAATAAAAATAAAAACCTAAAACTTGATTTATGATTCCAAGCAACAATTTATTGCTGCCTCATTTGCAGAGCAAATTGCCTTAATAATGTTTTTGTTGTCAAAAAAGACATCATTGAAGCGGCCATTAATTTATATTTTCAACTCAGAAATGCATAAATTTATCCCTCCATCTTACATAAGAAAAAATATATGGCAGATTAAATTTTAGGGGGACTTATTATATTTTTAAAATTATAAATTTGAATAATATTACATATTTTTATACACTAGCAATAATAATTTTTTTAATTTTAAATTTTTATATAAAAAATTATTTTAGAATCCATTTAGAACAAATAAATTTTATAAAAATATCAATATATTTATAATACCACATGTAGCTGCTAATTATAAGAATCCTAACTACTGGGACCACTATTATTTGTTAAATGGGACATTAAGAAGTAGTGGGGCGAGTTTGACCCTAATACCATTTGCACTTAATATGGTCTTTACGATTCTTTAATATTGTTATTAAATGGGCTGTGATAGAAAATATTTTTGGCCTTCGCTCTCACCAATCCAAACCAGACACTTTCTTGGAAACACGCATTGGTCCATACCTATATGATTATATATATACACACACAAAACTCCTCCATATGCAACAAAACCACCACCGGTATTTCAAGAATTAGGTTTCAAGAAATCTCAGAGAGTGTATACAAATGGGTTTCTCAGAATTTCAGCAAGCATGCAATGAGCACCCATATCATAATCAAAAGCAAGGAGTTTGTCCATCTTGTCTGAGAGAGAAATTATCTAAACTATATGTCGTTCCTTTGAATGACAAAGAAGCAGCAGCAATAGCTCTTTCATCTTCTTCATCTATGTCTCTCTCTTCTGCTTCTTCTTCAAATAACATGTCTCCTGATCATCATCGTCCTCGCCGCCTTAATCATCATCACCGAAATGTTTCCGATATTATGCATTCGATATCTTTTAGGGTAAGTGTTACAGGAAATGGATTAAAGAAAAGTAGATCACTTGCTTTTGTTACAGAGGGAAAGAATGGGAAGAAGAAGAATAAGAAAGGGTTTTGGTCAAAATTGCTTCATTTGAAAGGGAAGAAAGAAGTTAATTTTGACGGAAAGGTTGCTTTAAATATATAATTAACTGATTTTATCTAAAAAAAAAACAAAATTTTTTGGTGTTAGATATTAATTAAGTTGTGTATAGCTTTAGTTTTCCGATCTCTCTTATGAATGAAAATTCCATTTTTGTGTTACAAGAAAATTAATTTTATTTTGTCTCTTTAAATTTTATGCTTATATTACAATATTGTTAGTTTCTTTTGGGTAATGGGAAAAATTCTGCAATCAACCTTTTTTTTTTTTTTTTTTGTTTGTTCTAATTCAATTGTTCGGTAATAACTTAAAAAATTTTAGAAATAATATATTTTTTAAAATGCATTAGGTAGATGTATAAATTAGTTGGAGAAAATCTAATTTTGAATATAAAAAAAATAAATAATTAGAAAAGATAACGACAGGCATTTAAAAATTTATTTACTTGATACCATTATTGATCATATTGGATACGTTTGTGTAAGAAATCTGTCGGTTTCCTTTTCTTTTTGTCTCGGTTTGTTCCATTTTCTTTATGGATTAAAATTTTATTTAAAGAGGTAGGAAGCCTTTCATAGTCATAAGCTGGCTTATGAAAGTTGAAAGGTCATGAATTG
Organism: Jatropha podagrica; assembly: GCA_947857235.1. Classification (NCBI taxonomy): domain Eukaryota; kingdom Viridiplantae; phylum Streptophyta; class Magnoliopsida; order Malpighiales; family Euphorbiaceae; genus Jatropha; species Jatropha podagrica. Next base: position 7,039 of record CANUEP010283852.1, on the reverse strand, counting down.
CTCATTTTAAATTTCCAATTAATTTTCATACGTTCGATGATGAAACTTCTTAGCCCATTAAACGTGGAATTTTGACTTCCTAATCCATATAGAGAGACGTGTTCTATCATATTTATCAAATTTTCAATGCGCATACCATGTGGATTTCTTTCTCATAACAATTACAAATATTTATTACGTTTGGAATTTTAAAAAAAATTAATAAATTTGTTTTAGTAATAATAAATTATTGAATAAATTAATTATATTATCATTAATTTAATACTAATTTTAAAAAAAATTATTAAATTAAAGTAATAATTACTTGTCATATATAAATGATAAAAATTGAAAAAAAATATTTATAAGCATAGTGTGATAAGTATTTTAGAATAAACTATTTTTTTAAATGTGACAAATCTGATAGAATGGATGTAGTATTATTTAAAATTTTTTTGTGATTTCTCCAATTTCTACTTTAATACTTATGAAATTAAACAAATTAATTTTTTTAAATATTTTTATTAAAACATTTCAACAATGTGAAAATTAAATATTAAATTAGATTGATTAAAAACACTTATTAAATAATTAAGCAATGTGAAAATTATTGGTCCAAAAGTTATAGCACATATCAAATCAATATTTTACATATAAAAGCCAAAAATATCAAAATTTTCGGGTAAAAAAATGATATTTAATTGAATCTCTTTCATCAACAGTAAAAAAGTGCTAAAAGTTATTAAAATGAAAAATGAAAAGTATTAAAATAAAAAACAATAATAAGAGAAATTTTTTTTAAAAAATAATTAAAAAAAATTGACTTTGTAGTTTGTAGATAGAAAATGATAGTTTGTCATAAAAAATTGAATAGCTTAGTTTTGAGGAATACATTTAAAATTCCACCTATTTTTATGAAATTTAGTGGTAAAGTCCAATTTCATGGAATTGAATTTCTAAAATTAAAAGCTACATTTTTTATTCTAAACACAAAAATATAGATCTTTAAATAAATTTTGCAAAATTTTATAAATTTTATTTGTTCCAAACAATGGGATATATCCAAATAAACTGTTCAAATTGTTCCATCCAACCTTATTTTGAACAGTTTGATTTCAAATAATATTTTGGATTGGTTTGAAGAAGTCCTCTTAAACCATTCAACTTCAACTAGAAGAAACTATTATTTCCCTATTAATATTATGATGGTTTACAATTTAAATACAAGGTCAATTGGCATCTCGTGAGTTCAAATATGGTTTTATACGACTGAATTCTTCTGCCACCTTCATGTCAATGCTTACGTTCTTTTTTTCCCTCCTTTGTCTTTCAATTTGATCTTTATTAGTTCGTTACCCCTATCCATAAAGAATCTCAGGTTTCTTTTTTTAGGAAGTGAAATTGGAACCTAAATATATTGTTAGGTCATATGTATACATTAAGCTATGCCTTAACGTGCAACATTAGATTTTTGAAAGACAATGATATGCATGCACACCCCTAGCTTGCCATTATATTTAAAAATTTGAATAGAAGTTGTTCTTTTTTTTAAAAAAAAAAAAAAAAATACGGCAACAAATTTTGAATAAAAAATTAGAAAATATTTAATAGTTTAACAAATAATAAATTTTGGTGAATTTCCCTGAAGAAAGATGTCAAGAAGTCAATTTAATTTTTAAGAATAAGTCAAAATTTTCATTATTTGGAAATATTTATGTTAGCGAAATACAACAGTTCCTGGGAGCATTCAAGCCCTTTGATTCCAAGGGGCATGCTATCTTCTTTACAAATTAATAACTCAATAAGAACATTGTTCTCAAATTTTTTGTGACATCAAATTACTTTTCACTGCTACGATTCGAAATAGTGAAATTTGTGAAGTTCACGTTTTTCTTCTTAATCTTCTCTCCATCCATCCTATTGTATATCTGAGTTTTTGCATTTCTGATGTATGTATGATGTCGCCGTCTGGTAGACCAGTCTCCCAAATTTCAGTCCAAAAAATTTGGTGTAAGATGGGCATCACCCGTTTGTCTGTACATCTTGTGTTTCAGTTTCTACAACATCCACAAGTTCCTATTCCACTGACAAATCCGACCTCATCTGCTAGGGCCTGATTGCATCCACAGTGTCGTCATCATCATCACTATTAACGCCATGTTCATCAGATGGCCGTTTCAACCTCTGGAATATCTCATCGAGAGACTCAAATGATGAACCACGAGAGACAAGTTTAGTTTCCTGAACTTGGCGTAAGGATACAAATCTTTTAACCCCTATGTTCGTCTTAAAGCTTTGAAAACCATTCTTCATTGATTCCCATTTTGACACCAAACCAGATGGCCCTCTTGTTTGGATGTTGGATTCAGCTGTGCCTGCATTGAGCAGTGACACCTTAGCAGAGGCGATATTCTTCTCCACAGGTGGTGTACCGGCATTTCTACTCTGTTCTCTCATGGCTGCGTACTTGTTGCTGATGGCTTCTTTGCTGGTGCTATATCTACGATTCTCTTCTTTTAAAGGGGTCGATGTGCTTCCCTTTATGTCATTAGTGACTAAACTAGTTGTTGCCTTCATTTCAACAGCCACCTTTTCCTGAGAATTTTACTTGGTAGTTAGCGGGTGATATGATATATATCATTCTTATTCTTAAGATGAATGGGAAAAAAAGAATGATGATAACATTTACATGAACCTCACTATTTATCATATAGTTATCATTGAGTTTTGATAATCCCATCAAATTGCATGTAAGCATCTGGTTTAGTTCACCAAACTAAAATCTTCAATTAATGAAAATTTTTTAACTTCCAAAACACTAAACACTATCTGAATAGGATACTAAGGTGACCAAATAATTATAAATTATGAGTTATACATTATTTATTTATAAATAATTAAAAAAGTGTAGCTATAATTACATATAGTCAGAATTACTTCTTTTAAAAATAAAAATTTGAGGAAAAAAAGAAAAGCTACTGCAAGCGCATCAATTTCGAAATGTGAGTACTTACTGCATTACTGCTGCCAGATTCGATATCCACACTATTAAAGTTTCTTGCCAATGGAATAACATGCTCACCAACATTTTCTCCTTGTTCCAGCCAAGATCGTTCTGTAAAAATGAGATATAAACAAAGAGAAACAAAGTCTAAATTTTCAAGCAATTTATGTCTGGCAGATGTAAGGAAAAATAAATAATTAATTAAATTCAAGCATAAGTCTTGACAGCACTGTATAGCATAATGTATATAATATAACATTATAAAAGGGCAAGTACAAAGCAGTTACCTTTTTGTAGGATAATCATTCCTGATGGATCAAATCCATCAGTATCATCTGCTTCAGTTTGAAATCTCAATCTCTTCCAACTCCCAAAGAAACCAATCACACGGTCAAAGAAATTGCTTGCGACTAATAGGGTGTATATAACCATTATGAGAGGATAGATTTTGTTAAATCCACTTCCAAAGAAAGCTACAGCTTCATCAATTTTTCCCATTCGCTGCAACCAGTGCATGATTGTACACCAAATTAATCAAGGACAAGATGAGAAACTCAATAACAGAAATTCTAAATAGCTCGAAGGCAAAACCAAAAGCACCAATATGACATAGGAAAAAAATATGGGGCCACGCATAAACGAACACATTGAAAACCTGCAAAGCTTAACCAAACTGGACATTGATGCTAGAGTAAATCGAAAAGAAAAATAAATTAAAAAAAAAAAAAAGAAGAACAAGCATGATCTATTTGGGAATGAAAATGCGAAACCATAGAAGATTACATAGGAACTCAGGTAAGAATTTATCAGACAATATAATAAAAAATTCACCCTACTGAGTTGCGTCAACTCTTGAAAGTGCAAGAAAGTAACCATTCCTGAGCAGCATTGCTTTCTACATACTTCCCTAACTTTATACAATAGCTATTCAGAACCATTCACAGTTTTACTACAAGTAATAGACACAAGAAGTTAAAAAGGCTTATGAATTGGTGGTCTCCTTGAAATTCCAAGCTACTTTAATCTAGCCATAGATTAGAGAATGATTCCTCAAGTAAAAAAGCAAAACAAGAAAGTCACATCAAACATGTAATGAAAACTTTCATAATCAATACCAAATACCAAAAAGGCAAGATTTTCCCAAAGCCAAAAAAAGCGGACATAAAAAAAAAAAAAAAGAAAAAAACAAAGAGACAAGTCAATAAGCTAGACTAGCATTGGAACATTTCCAAAGCTTAAAGACTGTAAGATACATATTATATTCACTCTTAAGGAATCTAAATAATATGATTCCTACAGTCCGGATATTGGAACCTGGATTAGCTATCAAGACAATCATTCCACAATGATGGAAAGACTGACTTTGTTTGTCTCTGCTATGACAAGATATGCATGTATATGAGAGCTGAGTGGAGACTTACCTTTTCAAATATGGTTTTAGCGTGAAGATCGATAAGATTGAGAAAGTTGTATGAAATTGGAGCAGCATACCGAGCAACCATCCTATGGGGCATGTTAATTGTTGAGATTAGATATGCTATGGTTTCTTCTTGTCTAACGAGGAGGAGAAGGAGGAGCAGAAGAGAAGAAGATTTGATAATAATATATCCCTCAGGAAAAACTTACGAGCATATCATAAGCAAGCTGACTGAGCTCGTCTGCCTAGGTGTTAAAGAGTAAAACATCAGCATTCCAATTTTGAACAAAGAGTAGTATGTGCAGACGCACATATACATCAAAGGCACAAGAGCCAACACCTGGTAAACAAAACAGAAAGAAGTAATAGAGTAAAAACCATGTAACTACACATGACACAAAATGATGCAAGTAAATACCAATAAGACTAGGAATAGAATTATTCAACAGAAGATGACAATACCTGGACTAACAATTCTTGCCTTCCTATAGAGTTAATCAGGATTGAAAAAAGTGAAAGATCAACTCCAGTCGGTAGCAGAGTTGCCTCTGCTAAAAGAATTGCAGCTGACATAGTTCCAAGTATGATAGCCAAGAGCTTCTCAAATTGCTTTCTCAGGATGCATCGCCAAAAGAACTCTGCAAGACAGGATAATTTTTCAAGTGTTACAGCTCCAACACAATAGACCTGCCAAATTAAAAATTTTAAGCAAATCTAACCACCAGAAAATTTAAAATATAGCATATTAAATAATAAAGACATATGTTATTAATTAAATGAGCCCCAGCATCAGAGATATGTTTACATGTTTACTGTGCATGCTTACCAGAAAAGCATCATGTTCTGTTGATGGTGCAGATTTAGGGACAATATAAAAAAACTTGGCTTGATACATTATATGAGGGGATTGGCTTGGTCCAATATTCTAGATTGTCATACACTTCAAAACACTTACTGAGTTTATTTGCAAATATTGCAGAATTGGTAAATGATCACGGAAATCCTTAACATCCGCTCTGAGAAACATAATTGCCAATTCATGTTTCAATACTTGAAACTATGATCCTGACTCCTGTCAAATAGCATTCATGAAGAAAAGCAACTAACTACAATTTTCAATTAAGCTTTCCTTTCAGGAATCTGGAGTTTCAGATTTTGTGGCCGTGAGATATTCAAATTATCTAAAATTTTTTAAATATTGTATAAAAGTTATCTAAAATTTGAGTAAAGGTTAATTCATTTCATTGTTTAGGAGCTATATAGTCTTATGTCTAATGCTAGAATTGTATATTTTCAAAATTCATATTCTAATTCTGTTCTCTAGTCTGTGTCTCCTAATTATTCACTAGGGTAGCAGAGTGTTTAATAGCTTCTAAAGCTCTAAAACTGTCATCTTGAGTTTCATAATTTTATATTTGGTTGATATTTTAGTAGTATTAAGCTACTAAAAAGCCTTCAGTTTCTGCTGAGGACAAAACGTGACTCCACAGAAGAAGTATATCAGTTAGTCTCATTTGGACCTCCCATTTTATCTTTGGCTAGGGTACACTAGATTTAGATGTTTCAAATGAATATTTTTCCAAATGATATAAATCTTTAATGAATTACATGGTCTTTAAACAGATGCTATTGAACTTGGAGTAGGATTTGAGACCCATCAAAAGTTCCTTTTCTATACCCGTATAGATATCAATTTCTTTTGTTGCTTAAATTTCCATTGTTGCAGGTTAGCTTGATTAGTTCTCCTTGCTGCATCATAACAGTTAAGACTAAGGTTCCAGAGCCTTATGACACACTCTACCACTACATAGATGCTTATATGTTCTGCCCAAGTGAAAAGAGAACAAAGTCCACCATACTATTGTAAATGCATAGCAGAACAACTCACTTGTGTGCTGACAAAAGAGGGTCACTCATGGTTTCCGAGACTGGATAGGAGGACACTAAGAAAATTAAGGAGACACCCACTATTTTAATTTTATTACTTTCTAAGTGCTGATGTGTGACCCACATCCAATTGTCCAGCTAAGAAGCTATATCAGGCACGGGACACTCTAATTACACCTTGGATAAAGATGAACGCAGTTCAAACTTAATGATCAATTGATAAAATTGGTTTCTTTTTTTTCATACCCACAATTCCATGAATATTTTTGGCATACATTTTCCCAAATTTATCATTTATCTTTTACGAATTTAATCTATATGTTTAATTTAACTATCTGGTCTTACTTTTGTTTTCTTTGTTGGATTTTATGTTTGTTTTTTTTCAAATATTTTCATAATCTATAACATTTTCTATTTACCATATGATGAAAGCAACGAGATGAATTTTTGCCCCACAACTCCATGAATATTTTTTATATGATTTTTTTTCAAATTACTCATTTATCATTTATAAACTTTATATGTTTGAACTTATAAGCTTGAAAATAATTTCTCACTTTTTTTTTCTCTTAATTTTTTTCTTTTAATCGAATATTTTCACCAATAAAATTTTCTATTTATCATAGAGTGAACCGCTGAGATGTCCAAACCCACCACCGGCCCGGGGGGGGGGGGGGGGGGGGGGGGGGGGGGGGGGGGGGGGGGGGGGGGGGGGGGGGGGGGGGGGGGGGGGGGGGGGGGGGGGGGGGGGG